>JANZLC010000001.1:26474202-26488130 GCA_026413385.1 Erythroxylum gracilipes
TTGTACAAATGGTCTCTCAAAGTTCCCTTTTCCATGAATTCATAAACTAGTATCATCTCAGATCCTTCATCACAGTAACCAATCAAGGAAACAAGATGGCGGTGCCGAATTTTTGACAGGACCATAACCTCAGTTTGGAACTCTGGAAGTCCTTGGCCATGACTGGAGTCACTTCGTTTCACTGCCACTTTCATTCCACTCCCAAGAATTCCTTGATAAACTTTACCAAACCCACCCTCTCCTATCAATAACTTCAGATCAAAGTTCTGCGTCGCAGCCAATATATCCGCATAAGACATCTTGAGTTTGAGATTCAAATTAGCAACAAGGGGAACATTTTTAGTTTTCCAAGTTGTCGAACTGCGAGGCTTCCCCCTCAAATAAGGACGATCTTCATAACGAAACAAAGGTTTGGTAGTTTTTTTCCCTCTCGTCCATCTCAAAACTAAGAGCAGAGCAAAAATGGAAATCAAAGCCAAACCTGCAGTAACTAAACCAACTATGAGAAATATTCTTGAATGGTGTTCATCTGTCGGTTCGATGACACTAGTATTCGTCGCAAACTCCATAATCTCTAGTCCATTAAGGAAAGCAATTTCAGAATCACCGTCAGGACTAATACTAATGTTTGTATACCCAGAATCATCAGAATCGACCACAAAATCATAAAATAATTTAGCACCCAAGTCTCGAATGGAGATTGAACTTTTGAATTTGGTACCAATATACAGAGACATATTTACCTCATGAGGTGAGTCATTGATAATATTGCAGAACTGCAGGCGGAAAAGATGCCTAGCTCTCTTTCTTGTACTGAACCGCCATGTTGTGTTTGAAGAACTCGATTCATTAGTTCCTATATTCACTTCTTTGCAGGTCTTGTACACAAGGTCAGGAGCAACTGTTCCGTACTTATCAGAATCTTCTATTCCAGGAACTTCCACAAACACAACATCATAATTGGAATAGTTTTTTGCAGAACCTCTCAATATCAGATAACCATCATCCCCAATCCAATTCCTCCAGAAAGTGTCATTAATTTCCGAACCTCCAACGTTTACCCTGTAAAGGTTCCGTAAAGCATTGGACTGCCAGCCAGTGGCACTGATATCGGGCTCCGCGTAGGTAAGATACCAGGGAAAGTCTTCCATGTGAAATAATTCAATGGCATTTATGAAAGCGAAAGATGATTTGTCTGCAGGGGTGAAATAGATTCGTAATGTTCCCACTCCAATACTGAGATAGAAATCCTTAATCACTGGCAAACTGCTGCTGTTCCTGACACTAAAATTTGACAACAAAGAAGAATACGAAATTGAAACGTTGAACAAAGCATCAGAAAGATTAGTCCCACCAGAACTGAAAGCAAAGAAATGGAGGCGAACAAGGTATGGGCCAATGGTACTGATCCTGAACTCGTAAGGAGCTTGACCCCTGAAAATTCTAGCTGTTTGATATAAAGGAAGGGCTGTGTCTGCTGATAGATTCTTATTTTCAATAGCTTGGCTACTTCTTCCCACAGAGAAGCTGTCGTCAGAATTCAAGTCACCCACAAAATACCGGCCATCAAGATTAAAACTCGAGTCAGACCCACAGTTGATGAAGTACTTGGATGTAGGACTTGAAGCTGAAGAAAGAAGCAGAAGAGGAAAGAAAAGGAGGAGACAGAAAGAGTAGAACATGCTACAGAAATTGAACTGCTCCATGGGACTTGGTTGGATCTATGAGTATGGCTCTAGTTTCAGAGGTAGGAGACCTTATCATCAGCAACAATTGTTGCATACAAGTATATGTACATGTCAAGGTAGTAATGGAAATGATCAAATGGAAGACTTGAGTTGACTTGTACACCTGCCACTGCCAGCCACAAAGGATCATAATTTACCAGGATCAGAAGAGTACAATGAGTTTCTATGTAATATTTGCACACACAAATAAATGAGAAAAGAAACCAACCCATGTGTAAGAACCCATGTGTAATTTATTTTTGGATTTTGACATCTCTAACATTAATATATAACAAGACCTTTTCCTACTTGATGGTGACGTCAGCAGAGGGCCAATTACTTATATGTCCCACGAGAAAATGAGATGACTATAGCAATACGGGCCCATCCCCTGCTCATTTGACGATTCAACTGTCATTCCTCATTCAACTAAATGAAGGAGCAGATACCGTGAAGTTAATAAAGCTGTGGATTGGCTAGCAAATCATGTGAGGTCTCTACTCCTAGAACTAGGTCTCCTTTCTCCGCTTAATAGCTTAGTCTGTTTGTAATTCTTCTTAAGACAAGGAAAAAAAAAACAAACATTGTAGAGGGACCTCCGCCCAGACCTTCTCTTTGTTGGAAGAAAACATGTGAATGAAATGTGCGAGAAATATCACGAATTATACAACAGTTTCTGCAACAAATTTAAAATTTCATCAGCTTAGGAATTATTGTTATTAATAACAACAAATATATTATTGTTATTAATATTAATAACAATAATATTAATATTAAGAAAAAGAAAAAGAAAATTATTAATAATAAGGAATTTAACAATAATAATAAATATAATTAATAAAAATAAAAATAATAAGAATAATAATAGGTTGAAAATTATTGATGATGATGATGATGATAATAATAGTAGTAGTAATAATAGTAATAATAAATTAATAATAATAATAATATTAATATTAAGAAGAAGAAAAATAAAATTAATAATAATGAGTTTAATAATAATAAATATAATTACTAAAAAATAATAATAATAAGTTGAAAATTATTGATGATGATGATGATGAATTAATAACAATAACATTAATATTAATATTAAGAAGAAGAAGAATAAAATTAATAATTAGAATTTAATAATATAATCTTCTTGTTAGTTATTCTTTTGTCATTCTAAGTTTATATTTTCAAACCAAACATTAACATAGAAATTCTTTAACAGTAAACTAAACAAAGTAATATTTATTTCATTCTAATTCTTATCTTTTCTATTCCTAAGAATAATTATTCTATTTCTTATCTATTTCAGCACTTGAGTCAAACAGGCTATTAGTTTTTCAAATTTCCTTCTCTACTAAGAATCAAAATTCTTACTAATTTCCAACAAAGTCTAATTCCCTTTCCTTTAAAATTAAAGTTTTTCAATTCCTTTTTTCTTTACATTTTTAAAACTTCAATTTTGAAAGCCACTCTAGTAAAATCCCTTTTTAAATTTCCTTTAAATCCAAACTGTTTTCAAAATATATAATAAAAGCTTTATTTTTTAAAATTTTAATAAAAATGCTATGTCTAATTACTATAAAAATTATAGGAAAATATATACTTGCCAATGTAAATAAAAGAAATCTATAAATTATTTTGACATAAAAATATAATCTCTTATAATAATATGCACTAAATATTAATCATAATTCATAAAGATAAATTAGATAAATAATTATAAAATTTTATATTTTTATTCAGTCTTATCTTTTAAAATCTTTAACTCAAATTTCACCTTTAAAATTTTAAAATTTAATTATTAAACTTCAATTCAAATCCAATAATTAATTTTTAAAATTAAATAATTTAAAATTTCAGACTTAATTCATCAAATGAAATTAAATAAATCGAGTAAATTTATAATATAATTAGAATAACAATAGCATTCCTTCACAACATATAACAATAGTGGATGAGCGCTTAGGAGTCTGGGAACTAAGCCATACAATCTTAGAGATACTCGTCCATTTTATCAATAAAAGATTAAAAAAGCAACTATCTAATAAGAAACATAACCCCAACAACATTTCATAGTTTTTAAGGAACGGCAAAGCAAAAGTAAACTACTTGTCTTCTTCAACTTCCTCGTCTTTCTCATCCTCACTCCAACAGCATTTCAGGATTGACCTAGGAGAAGCAGGACTTGCAGTCCTTAAAAAGTCGTAGTAGATGATTGATCCAGCCTTCCCTAACATTTCATAGCTCCTCACATCACAGAAGTACTCCTTCAGATGTAGTTGGCACTTGGTCTCTAGTTCCATGTCCAGAGTGTTGACATGCACAGCAATGGAGAATTCACTAGGTCCAAAGCAGGCCAAAACTCTTTCAACAAGATGAGTCAAGTTCACGACTTCGAAATCATACCCCGCAGCTTCAAAACTGGCATAACTGAATCCTTCCTCTGGAGTTACATGAATTGTAGACATTGCATCTCCTTCAATGGCGTTCATTGAGTAACCACAAGGATCGAAGTCAAAATCACAAATTTGAGAGTGTGGAAGGATCTTGCTTATTCCAGAATTATGAGTCATCATAGCAGCTGAAGTGGCATAATCTTTGTAGAATACAGATGCTTGGCTCCTGTCCAAGCCAGTCATGCACATCTCCAGAGTGTAAGTGTGGCTTTTATGGCTTTTCACATCAGAAAAAGCAGCGTAGACGTGCCACTTGTGTGCTTTATCGGGACCACCCATTACGTATGCCACACTCTCCAAACCAAGTTTACAGAAATGGCTATCGAGGACATCAATTTCTTCTGAGAAACTACGGTGTGGATATGACTGAGCAGAAGGAAATATGAAGCTCCCACGGGTGTATCTCACAGAAGATACAGAAAGAGAGAGGGAGTCAGCCAATTTGAGGATTGCTGGGATCGAAAGAAGCAATTTGGTGGTCCCGCAAGTTTTGATGATAATCTTGTATGGGTACACGAAGAGGCTAGATTCTGAAAGAACATAAGAGTCGACTTCATCATTAGAAAGTGAATCCACAATGGTGCATTGAGCTAGGTTGAGAATTTCATCCAATTCATCTTTGGACAAAGCCCGGAGACCCAATCCTCGAGGATCAGCAAAGATGCCTGACTCAGTAAAAGATATCTCAAGCCTCTTTTCGTAGCCTTCAAATCCAATTGAAGAAACTGGCAAGGCCATCTTGATTTAAAAGAAAAATGCAACAGTTGCAAAGAAGAGTACAAGGCAGAACGAGAGATGTAGAGAAGAAATAGTTGACTGAAGACAATGACAGTAGGAAAGAGCTGAAGGGGTATATGTAAAATCCTTGGACGATCTCAGGATGGCTTTCTCACGCACTGCACAGACAGTACATGAAAATAGTTCAGACAACATATCAAACCATTAACTGCAGAAAGTGAGAGCGCATTTGAAACAAAACTCACGTTGGAATATGCAGCAGATCTGAATTTCTTGATTCCACCGTGGGGTCGAATGTCTTCAATGCTGTAACCAAGAGGAGCTTCGTAGAACAAGGATTTACTACTGCTAGACTTTTTGCCACCTTTGGTCTCCATTTAAATCATTCAATCTTTCCTGCCAGAAACCCCGCAGATATGTAAAGAGAAGTTTATAAATCAACAACAGAAAAAAAGCAATTCACAACGAATGCAAATCCAAATAAAGAGGATCAAAATTTCGTTAAAGTTCTTAATGTTGTAAGAAAATGACCAACAAGAATGTATGAACTGAACCTGAGCGCCGAGTAACTCATAATACAATGAACACAAGTTCTTGTATCAAATATTTCCCCACCACAATTATTAAGCATAAAGGAAGAAACTAAAGTAAATTTCCCAAATTGACATTAGCCATCAACAAAGGCTAAACATAGCAAGGGCATTCCTAACAATATAGAGTTTCCAGAAATTGAATCGTAACCTAAGTCAGAAAAAGTTTATTGAATATTTTAACAAGATAATTACCAGTATACAATATCTCTTCTATTCTAATAAATCTATGGTACATAACCACACTGTCATGCGTACATAGAGAAAATACTACTCCAAATTACAATTACCAGAAAAAAAAGAAAACCAAAAGCAGAATGTTAAGGGAAACTAAAGTTTACTAAGGGTGCTTTTGCTATAGTACTGGCATCAAAAGAACCTGCTTTATGTGCCCAAGGCAACCACATTGATCACTAGTAAGGCAAAAAGAGAGATTTTTGAGTGGTGTTTGAAAAAAGTCTTAAATAAAAATTATAAAATTTTAGTTTTAAGATTTTATCTCTACTATTTCCAATAAGCAGTCTAAGACGACGTAGGCCATAGGGAAACTCAAAGGACCACCTAGAGCTTAATAGGGAAGATCTAGAGGAGGGCTCCACATCCTATACAATTACAAAATAATTGCTTCTTCATATTCATTACAACGAAGCCATAAAAATCAAGAGAAAGGCAAGAAGATACCAAAACCTCGAGAAAACAATTAAACATGCGAGACAATCAATAACCAAACAAGTCACAACCATTAACAGAAAGTAACAAAACCAGGCAAGAACTTGGTAAAACTTACAACAAGGTGAGAAAATTCCAACCTCTTAAAATTTATATCCTTTTCCTCTGTTTGTCTTCTTGAAAATCCAAATTGAATCAAAATCTATCCAGAAACACAATCATAGAATCGATCAACACAAAGAAAAGTAATCTTAATTAAACCACGAACATTCCAATACAAAAGAACGAGGAAAAAAAAAACAATGAAAAATCAACATTACCTAAAGAAAATCCCCAACCCTAAAGCTTTCAACGATCCACGAGATAGAGAAAGAGACGATCTTTAGAGTTAGCGATCGATGAGCAAACAATTCCCAGCTGAGATTTTGGCGGAATAAGTTCGCTATTTAAACGTTATGAAAATGAAATTGCCACGATTTTTATGCTTTATTTACACCTACGCCATTTCTTTTCTGTAGTGTCCATACTACCCCTAAACCGCACACGTATTTCGGATTCTCTGTAATCTATATAGGGCAAATGTAGGATATTTTCCCTTTTTTTGGGGGGTGGATATTAAATTACTATAATTAGGTGATATTATTTTAATTCTAAATGAAAATGTATACAAGAAAAGAAAAGGTCTAATTAATAAATTAGTTAAAAAAGCAAATTTTGACTTGTTAATCCTATATTATCTATTTTCTTTTTAACAAGATTTTAGTGAATTTATTTAACTAATTTTACTATTCTACATTTTGCAAATTTAAAATAAAACATTCATTTGCAAAATTTAATTTCATTCTATAGGGATAAAAATGGGCTAACCCATGGGTCCAGATTTAAGTATTTTTAACGTACTGACCCATGAATCAGACCCAAAAAATATTTTATTTAAAAGGGATGGACCTCGAGTAAGCCTAGATTTAAGTAATTTAGGTCTAAACTCGTTGAAAAAAGATATTTGATACTTTTAATTTTAAAAGATTGGCGGGATCAGTATGTAATAATAAATTATACGTTATAATTGAGTTTTCAATAGGTGGAGAAAAAAGAAGATTTAATATAATATTCCATCAATCACTAAAATGGTATATATTCTAAGTAAAATATTTATATAATGTTACTTTGTTAAGAATATAAACCTTTTTTTATAATTGATCAAATTTATTATTTTAACTTTTAAATTGTCACGTCGAATGGTTTTTCAAAGATAAGTACTTTATAAAATACGTAATTTATAAATTGTTGAATTATCAAAATATAGAGTTACTTAAGAGAGTCAAAAGAGTAAGGAATAATTTGGCAGAAAAGATGATCTTAGTCATCATCTTTATCATCTTTAAGTTTCATACACCAACTAAGGAATCAGATCCTAATAGGAGCTGACTAGATATGTCCTAATCCTCCTTTTCTGCACCACAAGTTTCCAAATAGCTAATTACAGAGATTAATTGGATGCTTGCAGACAACTATGAACTGTCAGGCATATTCACCTACACAGACATACCTTTCTTCATGATTGATGAATACCTAAATCAACAAAGAATCAGAGTGTAACTGGGGGGAAAATTAGAAGAAGATTGGAAGAGAAAAACCCTAGAATTCAAGTTGTTAATGGCTTCCATTTAGCTGAATTCCCATTCTTCTTATGGTACTCCTCTTTCAGTTCTTCCAGGCGCTTAGATACCTGAGAATTAACACGAACACATTTGGTTAGATAACTAAGAAACTAAAACTGAATAATGCAAGGATTTGTATACCAAAATGTTTTCGTTGGTTTTCGTTGCACATTGCAAAAAGGATCTGTACAGTGTTGGATTATAAAATGAAGGGTAAAAGACACAAACTTTCATGTTTTAAGTAATTTTAGAAAAATTATTGAAGGAATTCTTTGTATGTTTCAAATTTTCAGAAAAACTCTTTATTTAGACTTGACTTTAAAAATAACGAAAAAAAAACTCACAAGAGATGATCATTATAGACAAACCGGGCAAATGTTGCTGACATGAAAACCAAACTCAACTCTTATACTCGACCCAGACTAATTAAATCTAACTCAAACAAATAATTTAAGATAATTATAATAAATTATTATTTTGGGTCGAATTTAATTAGTTCAAATTATGTTTAAGAACTACGTTGAATCATTATGTCAGTAACAATTCATATGATATATTTTTCATTGTTATTTTTTAAAGAAAATAAAAAGTTGAAAACAAGAAAGAAATTTTTTCTATAATTTTAAAGAATATAATTTTTTTAAAGTTACTTAAATCACACGAAAATTCCGTATCCTTTATCCTAAAATGATTTGTCTATTTCTGCAGAATCCTTGAAACTGACAAGCACAAGCATGATTCTTCCTCCCATTTTTAACACCATTTTGAGCAAGTCCTAATCTTACTGATGAAAAAAGCTTCAGCAGAAGAGTAACCTTCATGTCATATTTGCTATCTATTTAACTTTTTATCCATTATTTTCATTGTTGTGTGAGTTTGTAAGAGTGTGAACTTAGTTCAGAATCAGATGAATGTATTAAGCATTTGTTCAGTGCATCTCAGTTGCAGAATGAAAAGTTAAATGCTAAAAGAAAAGTGACACAAATATCAGTAAGATCATGGCAGTGCATCCATTGGAAAGTCGATGAGAAAGATAAATGGAAGAAAAAATAAATTCAGGACAGAAAACCTTCAAATAATCAACATCATTCTGTTACTATACTGAAAATTTTAAGGAGTAAATGGCTACTTCTTTCTTGAAAAAATCTGAGAGTACTTGGAAAAGTTCAAGACCATGAATTACTTGGCTTCTTAACGATCGGCTAGCTTATTACTCTGTTGAATGCATAAAATAGTTTTAGCTAGTTAAAATTATCAACATATAAACATGATATTCAACATAATCAGCCAAATACACCCACAATACATTTCTCTGGAAAAAAAAGTAGAAAATTATCTGATTGTTTCTCAAGAATAGATACTTTCTAATAATGCCAGCATCAAGCAACCCTATCATAGGTCATGGCTCATGGCCTCATAATTTCAAAGTTGTAGTCTATTCCGATCTACTTTTTTTCCGGCTGGCACGTTGCAATAGTTTCAAAAACATAGCTAAGATACCTAACTAATAGCAAAAAGAAACATATCTTCTTATATTCTCAGTCACATGTTGGTCATGACACAGTTGGCCTTCCCTTATTTAACACTCTGCTACTGATATTCATTGTTAAATGAAAGCCCTTCCTTCAATATAAAGTCATTTAATCTTAACAGAACAAGAAACAAGAAAAGAAAACAAGAATACAAAAATCGTGCTAATAAAATTATCTCGTGTGTTCTAATTGATGATCAGAAAATGTGTGTAATATCTTCCTATTTTCTTGTAGAATTTGAATTTAGCGTGGCATTTGTTTTAGTCTTAAGAAAGATTTTGTAGATCTACTCTAGGTCTATAACTTCTCGAGCTAACTAAATGAAAAGTTTGACCTTCCTGAAATTTGTCACCTGAAAGATACTCAGGAAGCACTAGGCACGAAAAGATCAGTGGTTCTAGTATTAATTGAAGTACTGATGTTATGCGCTCTGATCATCGAAAACCGAATTTTTCTTCTTTCATATATGATCCAAAGTTAGGCCATCGTAAGAAATCACTCTAATTACACACAGAACAGAAAGGACAAGCGTCACAAGCACTTCCATATTGAAAAGAATAAGATATGAACCGAAAAGTATAGCATAGAGACAGATTGAACCTTGATTGAGTAAGCCATTGGTATTAATACATCAGGATCCATGGCATCTTGAGGGAAGTTACGTAAAGCATGAATAAGCTTCTCAAACGGCAACTTTACCTGACGAACCAGTATTTGAGCAGAAAATACACTTGTTCAAATAAAGAATATTAGAGGAGGCTTTGAAAAACTTACCAAGTCGTCCTGGCAATACTTTAACAGAGCCAAACCGACTTTGAAAAGAATTTTAACTCCCTAGCAAAAGAGATGTATATAAACGTGAAGAACACGACAACACTTAACAGAAAATAAATGCCAAATCAATAGTTACTGACCTCATACAAAAAGAGATCCCAAATTCGAATAGCCAAATGAAATGGGAAAGAATATGTAAAGACAGTGATAAACCACTGACTTGCATACATGCTAGGAATAATCATTTCTCGGGTGAAATGATCTGCCAGCTTCGGCAAATGCTCCTTCACCAAGAGGTCAAAC
The DNA here is from genome assembly GCA_026413385.1 of Erythroxylum gracilipes. Taxonomy (NCBI): domain Eukaryota; kingdom Viridiplantae; phylum Streptophyta; class Magnoliopsida; order Malpighiales; family Erythroxylaceae; genus Erythroxylum; species Erythroxylum gracilipes. The sequence continues at coordinate 26,484,647 of JANZLC010000001.1, forward strand.
TGAAACAGGTACTGCTGTACAAGAGGCATACCCACCTGCAACAGAATTAGAAAAGCTCATCCTCGGAGAATAATCCCACCAAGGCCAAGGAGTTCATATAGATTTTTGTCTATTCCTAACTAAAATGGTCAAGCAGTTAAATTATTTATAGAGGCAGGCATCTATTCTATGCTGAAATTTCATGAAGAGACATGAACTGCACAAGATTTTCACCTATGATCATGCTACAAATCTCTTCAGCAATTAAAGAAATTGAAGAATCATGGCACAATCATTTAGAAATTTGATTCACAAATTTGGAGCTGAAAATATGACAAATAATCTAGATTTCATAAGATGATTCAATTCTTCTCCACTTATTCTCCGCTTATGTCTCTTTATTTTATCAAAATTCTTTTGTCCTGGCTGTCTTCTGTGATCAATTCGAAGAATTAAAAAGTTACAGAGGACAGTTATCGACTTAAAAATAGTAATCATGAAGTGTCTCTCAGCTTCTTTGTGAAACACCAACCAGAAGAGAAGAGAATATGAGAAGACAAGAAATGAAGCAAAATAATTCAAAGCTAGAAAAAGAAAAGGATCCTATATCACATCCATCAAGAGTCCTTCAGCAGCCATAGTCTAGAGAAAGGCCATTGACCTAAAAGAGACCTAGATTGATTTAACTACACAACAGCTTTATTTTGCCGGGTATCAAATAATAGCCAATGATTCAGTTAGAAACCTGAATTCTATAACTCAGAGAATTACTTGATATAATCCTTCCATTGGGGAGTGAACAGCACCCTTAAGCAACGCAACCAACGACCAGAATGCATCCTCTTCACTCATATAGAGTAGCAATAGACCAGCTAGGAAACCCATTCCCTGCACTTTTGACGATTCAAATGTCATTCCTCATTCAGATTCTGAACAAAACTAAATGAAGGAGCAGAATAGTCGTACCTGGACATAGCCGATGTCTCTATCATAGACAGAATATGCCTTCAAAACATTGTAGAGGGACCTCTGCCCAGACCCTTCTCTTTGTTGGAAGAAAACATGTGAATGAAATGTGCGAGAAATATCACGAATTATATCCGGCTCTGAAGGTGATGTCTCATTTGTAACCAGTTTCTGCAACAAATATATAATTTCATCAGCTTAGGAATACAGCAGATATGAGGGTTGGTCTTTCAAGAGCCAGGTAATACGTACCCCATAAACCCCAGGGTTCATCAGCAGAAAGTCTCTGCTTCCAGATATCAACTGCCAAACAAGTCCCCTTAAACAATCAGGAATTCCTTTCCTTATACGCCTCCTTACAACTTGGGATTTTCTCCTAGCATAATGCTTCCATTCACTCCCTCCAAGACCAATCATCTTCCTCCATCTTCTTTTTCTTCTTTCCTCCCTGAAAAATTATTTCCATTTCCATAGGTAATGATGAGAAGTAGTGTACATCAACATGGAAACAAATCCATCTTTTGAAATGCTTGTATCTATCTACTATGACTTCATAATAGAAAATTTTCAAGCAGATTGTACCTCTCGAGTTCATATTCTGACCTCAACTTGCTTAAACGCCCCGAAGGATTATCAAGCACTCTCTTTACAGCACCAAATTTCTCCAACTGTCTAGGTGAAGGGAGTGGGCCTGGTTCATAATCATCTATTCCTTTCTTTTCCATGGCACCAGGCATTGAGATCCACTAACCGACTCCATGTACCAACAGAGCCAAACCCTGACAACATAGTCCATATTCTTAGTGAAACTAGGTATGCATTGACAGAGAAAAAAGTATAAACTGAATTTATGTGTTAGGCAAGCCAATCAAAAACCTTGCATCATACAAAAAGCCTAGATGCAAACCTTTAAGCAAATTGATGAAAATTTCAATCATCAGGTGGGAAGAAACAGCCTCAGTTTCAAAATACTAAGAACAGAATCAAACTTCCCGAGACAGAAAGTGACAGCAAGAGATATCAGCTAAGACCCTATCGAATTATGATCCTCATTACCGGCAATTACAACTCACAACTACTCGGGTCGAACCCATCAAACAGAACTTGTTAAGGGGAAGAAAATGAAGAAACAAGTAGTCAGAGGACTCTGTTTCAAGCATACATGCAAGCCAAACACAGAACAGCACTCCAAAAATCCCGAATTTCCGCTAGCCTGAGCTATGCGAGCCCCAATTCCCTATGCAACAATGGACCATCATAAACAAAAACCAGAAAGCAACGATCTTTTGACGGGTTAGCAACTGGGTCAATCTCAAAATCCTAAATTTACCACCAAATCATTTCAACAAAAACGAAAATTTTGAATTTTGAAAACACCCACAAAGTAAAAACCTACAAATTTGTCAAGGAAACATGAAACTGACCTGAGTATTTTAGTTTCTGCGCTTAGCAACAATCAGCTTCTCTTCTCCCCTGTCGCATCAACAAGACTGTTTGCATGTAAACTCCTTAATTAACTAAAATCTCTCTAAATTAATATTATATTATTTGATAATACATATTTATAATTACATAATTTATAAGAGTATATATATTATCAGCACACATGAAACCATAACAGATTCCTAGTTTTTGGGAACCAATCAGCGTTCAACGCGCCAGTTCCAGAGGAAAGTTACGCTCCAGTGTCGTTTCCTCGCTTTTGGCGGTTCAAAGCGGCAACATACCGGTGGTAGTTATTTAGTTCCCAAAACTAGTAACAATTAGATATTTTTATTTATAATATGGGATTAAAATAGTGGCAAAAATATAATTTTACTTTTTAATAAAAAAGATTAAAATTTTAATTGAATATTTGGTGATATAATATTATCTTTATTCAAGATTTATACATTAAAGATCAATAAAAATTATAATAAAAATCAGGAATAAGTAAGAAATTGAGTAAATTATCAACCGTTGGATTTTCACTCTAAAGCCCAACAAGACCAGTAAGCAGAGTCGTTTTATCTGTACGAAACCGCCAGCTGCTTACCGGGTATCTAGCTAGTACTCAAGGTCTTCAAAAACCAGGTAAAGAAATCTTTCTTCTTTACCAGTTTCTCAACACTCTAGCAGGTTATATGATTGGTTGTTCAAGAATAGATGATGGGCATTTCGTATTGATGGTTGTTCTTGAAGTCTTTCTGCAAAAAACTTGGAGTTACCTTTTGTTTTGGAGTGATAGGTCTCTGTGTTGTTTGCGACAGTGTTTTCTGTGTTTGTTTTCACTTTTTATTTTTATTTTTATTTTTATTTTTAAATTTAATTTTTTTTTTGAGTTTAGTTTATGTTTTCTTTTGTTTCTTTCAGTTTTAAAAAATTATGAAAATTATAAAAAATAATTTTTGTTTCTTGCTTTTTTATAATTTGATTTATTATCATTTAAATATATATTATTTAATTATTGATAAAAAATTATGAATAGTTTAATTCAAGATTATATATTTAATATATTTAAATTAATTATCAATAAAATTATGAATAATTTAATTTAATT
>JANZLC010000001.1:26505797-26516969 GCA_026413385.1 Erythroxylum gracilipes
TTGTTAACTTTTTTACTAATACAAATCATTCGTTTTAAAATAATCAATGAATTACATATTTCTAATCATATTATACTATAGGGGTATTTTAGTTATTGTCGTTGTTTTTATGTTCTATCAATTGCAACTAAACATATTTCTGTCTTAGAGACGGAGACAGTTTTATCTGTTCTGTCCATCACAACCAAACACCTCACTATCTTCAATTTTTGTTCTATTCTGTCTCCAAATTTTTGTCTTGTTCCGTCTCTGCATATTGGAGGCAGTAACCAAACGCAGCGTAAGGGTTTGTGCACACGAAACAAAAATGCCATTATCAGTTTTGAAGCATGAAGTTGTTTGATTATTATTATTGGGAATAATGCTTGATATTATACTATTCTGTTTCTATTAAGTTGGCTTTCACATAATACCTGTATATTGTAACTAGAGGGCCCAAATAGTAGTTGCTCCATTTCTTAATCTTGCTTTAATAAGAGTTTTCACCTATTCCCTAAGCTTAAAGATATTAACCATTACCCAAGATGAGTTACTTTTTGGATAAGTTGACCAAAAGCTAATAGATTTAAAATAATGTGAATGCACCCACTTTACGCAAAGTGACTTTTTATCCTTTAGGATCCTCCATAATCTCCTAGCCATATGAATTTTGTTATTTGTTTTGATCAAGGTTATACAAAGTCCACCTTCATCCTTGAGCAAAAACATAACCTCCCATCTAACCTTAGCTTTATAGCTTTCATATGCTTGATTAGCCCATAAAAAGGTACTAAATAACCCTTTTTTTCATCTTCACCAGACTCTAAAGGAAAACAAAGTGTGAGGATCGATCACATGAGTTTAATACTGAATTAATTAATTAAACCCTACCAGCATAAATTAGGCTCTTATTACATCTACTACTACTGATTCTCTTATGAATTTTCTTTATAAGTGACACGAACTCCATGTAAGACTATCTCTCATGAGAGATAGAAACTCCAAGATAGGTAAATGGAAAATTCTTTTTCTAATCCTATTAGAGAAGTAATCCAAAGAGAATAAACCATAATATATGAAGATATAAGCACTCATTTTTATCCTTGTTCATTTCCAAACTAGATAACTCCTTAAAGCACCTCAAAGCATTCATTAAGGCACTAATAATATTCAAATTTGCACCAAAAAGGAGCAATAAATCATTAGAAAATAGGAGGCTATGAATTTTAAGCTATTTGCATTTGATACAAGGCTTAAAGCTCTTTTCCTAACTTATAACATGAGTCATAATCCTATATAAGACTTGCATGATAAGTGTGAGCATATAAGGAGATAAAAGGTCTCCTTATATTAGCCCTTTAGGACTACTGGAGAATCTAGTAGGCTCACCATTAACTAGTATACTACAAGATGCAGTGGTAATGCATTGTGTGATCCAATGAACAAACCTTGAAGGAAAGCCAAAAGCAAATACAACATTAATAATGAATCCCTAATCAATATAGTCAAAGGTTTATTAAAATCCACTTTGATTGCACAATTATTAAAGGATTACTTCCTGTTGTAATTTTTAAAGAGTTTTTGAGCTAAATGCACTTTATCACCAATTTTCCTTCCTGACATAAAAGCACTTTGAAAAGAGTTGGTCAATGGTTAAAGCACTTCTTTGAGCCTAGAGACAAGAATTTTTTCAATTATTTTTGTAGATCGTATTGTTGTAAGATGTAGTCCTGAAGTCAATAAAGGTGCATATATATATATATGCACCTTTATTGTTAAAGAATTCCAACATAGTATTAGTAACCAGAGGTTACTTTAGCAAGTGCCAAGATTTGTGAGAGTATTAAGGCCATCTGAACTAGGGGCCTTAATGAGATGAATAGTAAAGAGAGCTTTTTCCACTTCAGCATCCATAATAAGCCCAATCAACAAGTTTGCATTAGTTAAAGAAATTCTATCAGTGATAAAATATTGTAAGAATTAAACTGAAGAAGAACAAGCAGAGGAAGAACTAACAAATTTATAGAAATAATTATAGGTATCCTTTATTATTTTAGAATGAGAAGAAATATTGCACCATAATGTCCCATAAGTCAAGAAATTATTTTGTGATTCCTTCTCTAAAGAATAGACTTATGGAAATAAGTAGTGCTCCAATCACCATGCTTAAGCCATTGAATCATGGATCTCTATTTAAGTATTGAACAATTAACCTTAACAGTTGGAACATAATCAGATAATGCCCCCTTTTCCTCCAATTGCAACAAAGAATTAAGTGGATTAAGGTAAAGCATTTGTTGCATCTTATCTAGTTTATCTTTAAATGATAAAACACTAGCTTACATATCATTATATTTCCTCCTTTTCCACACCTTAGATTAATCTTTAACTTTTTGCAACTTCTGCATACGAATGAAAGTATTAGTTTGGAAATCTTGGCGCTAAACTGATTTACTCATGTCCATATTGATTTTATATCCAAATTTGAACATCTTTATGTCAAAAAATAAATGGGCCATTGTTAACGAGATTGAAATATTATTAAAAAAGAGACAAATTTGTTAAGTAGAGATTCTACAATAATTATTAAAACTATTTAATATTAAACTATATAGATTTTATAATAAAAATTTTATCGACGTAATTATGTGCAAAAAATTATTTATCAAAGTCTTAGACGTTATAAAATAATAAAAATGAAAGTATTGAGAAAATCAAATTACAAAAATTCAATTTTATTGTCTTAATGGTTACATAAAATAATATTTTGAAAATAAATAGAGAAAGATTTTATTATGTTTAAAATTTGAATACTTTTATATGTAAGGAAATAAGAGGGAGATAAAAAATTAAGAAGAAAATGGAGGAAAAATAACCAAATTAAAGTTTTCTTTCTAAGAGAGAAAATATATATTAAAAATAAATAATTTAATGATCTAATGTACTTCTCAATTTTTTTTTTAATATTTTTAAGGGAATCCCAAGTTCATATTTCATTCCAAATGTAGAAAAGTTGTCTTAACTAAGCTGTGTTTTGCAGATGATTTACTCTTATTTTGTAAAGAACATTAACTTCAATTCAAAATTTGATGGACTCTCTTTAGCTCTTCAAAAGAGTTTTAGGTTTATAATTGAACTTTAACAAGAGTCACTTCATGACTTCTTAAGTAGCCTCGGATGTGGAATCAAACATTTCTAGAATCACTGGTATAAGTAGAAAGCTTCATCCATTATTGTATTTAGGTTTGTCTATTTCCGCTAGAAGACTAAGCTTCACTGAATGCTTTCTTCTTATTTAAAAGTTTCAAAAAAGACTCTCCATTTGTGTAAACAAATCACTCTTATATGTCGGGAAACTTTAATTAATCAAATTTGTTCTCTCTTGTTTACACATTTACTGGAGTTCTCACATTTTTCTTTTAAATGCTTTTCAAATTGTTGGAAAGATTTTTCAAGAACTTGCTATGAAGTCACCATGATGGAGTGGAGGGTCTTGTTAAAGTCAAGTGGTCAACTATTTGCTCACCTAAAGAAGAAGGTGGTTTGTGAGAGAATGATATTAAGGCAACTAATACACCCTTGATTCTGAAAAGACTATGGCATATTATAGAGGATAAAACATATCTTTGAATCAAATGGCTGCATAGTTATTTCTTGAAAGCTAGATGCATTTGGAATGTGCAAAAAGCACCTCGCACTCTTGGTTTCTTGGATAACTCCTACAGCTTAGAGACCACGTCAAATTTGAAATTTTCTATAAAGTGGGGAAAAGCATTTGTTGGGTTTGATAATTGGAGAGGTCATGGACAATTAATTAAATTTGTTGGAGTCTCAGCAACTAGAACATTTGGTTATTTGGATGTTAAGGCCCTAACTTGTGTACTTTGAGAGACAAACATGTCTATTTACTAGATATCTCTAGGTCTGACAGCTTAGTTTGGAAAGACAAGCCAATTTCTAATGTTTCCAACAAGTTATGTATGATATTAATGCGACCCTTTGGTACTTAAGTGTCTTGGTACAACATTGTATGGAATAAGTCTTTGATTCCCAAAAACTTATTTCTGCTATGGTTGATTATGAAAAATATATTAAGCACAATGGATAGTTACACTTTCTGATAGTAGACAATAATTGTTCCTTATACAACAACCACTTTTTTTTTAATGCCAATTTGCTTTTGGTTTTTGGAAAGAGATTAAAAGTAACTGTCAATGCTACCTCACAAGGAATTCATTTTCAAAAACTATTCGATGGCTGATGGATCACTCTTATATTCACAAGGACACTTTGGAGACTTATTTTATTGCTTTGGGGACTATTATCTATGGGATATATATGGAATGAAATGGATAATAGGAGATTCAAAAACAAATTTGCTAGAGACAACGTATGTGATGCTACAAACCATCAAGGAGACCATTTTCTTAAGAACTAAGTCTGTTGACTTTGTAGAAGCTTAAGTTGTTGATTTCTTGAATGAATGTATGTTTTTGTTATTTTAGTAAAGAGATTACTCTTATATCTCTTGACTAGTGAATGGGATTTTCCAATGGACTATTTGCAATCTTCTTTATTGTCTTTAATATATTCCTTTAATTTTTCAAAAATTCACTAATCAATAACAAAAATCACGTAGGGATTCTTAATTTATTTTTCAAAGATTAAAGGATTTGTGGTAGAATTCCTTCGTCCTAATCTTTATTTTTGCTTTATCTCATTAATTTTGAAAAGTACATCTTATATATGATAGATTAGAAGTTGGAGCAGTTTCAAATATTGAAAAAAAATTTCCCTTACCCTTTAAATATATGTCTTGTGGATATTTTAAGTCATTGCCCTAAATATCATGATGTGTGAATATCTGAATATCTATTAACCATTAGATTGTAGTCCCTTTTCTTGTGCTCATGAAGTTTTCTAGTTCAAACTATTTTTAAAACCACGTACTACCACACAATCAAATGGTATTTAGATTTTTAAAATTATTTATGGTTAATATTTTTCAAATTTAAAAAATTTGTAATGCGAAACATGCGGCAATACTATTTAAGGTTCTATATAGAATGAGAGAACTTGCAAGCTTCGCTTCTATATTTTCACACACTAAGCTTGCATTGGATAAAGCCTTATATAGGAAGACAGTAACAAATACTAATAGTTTACTGATATTCGTACAGTAATAGACGAAATCTCTTAGGGCAAATGGAGAGTTTTATTTTTTGTTAACCACTTAAGTTTATTATAAGGAACCATTGCCTTTAAATAGCTTAAAGTATCAAATTATGTAAAAAATGTATTGATACAAACAAAATGTTATCATTAATATATAACTAACAAGTTTTACAAATAAAAGGTCCCAGTGACAATAAAATTTAGAAAGTGAGTGAACCAACATCTAAAGTTAAGAATAAAAACTTTAGTTTTATCATTAATTTCATCAAACAGGATTCTATTTAATGGCTTGATCGTTCACTAGTCTCTTCCATGCTGGACTACTCTTTTAGTTTCTAAACTACAAGAGACGGAAGTACATAGGGCGATTGCTTTGAGAAACTACATATATGATATGTTTTGAGACCCAAAAATTTTTGAGAACCTAGAAAGCCGTCAGGTTGATCATTTGTAGTCAAATAACCAGTAATATTCGTTATCATTAACAGCTATTCTAAGTAATTATTTCCTTAAACTGCAAATTAAGCAAAGAAAATTCATTGGCCTTCAAATGCTATAGATCCATATAAAGTTGTTAACCCAAGTGATATTTCTAGCATTACCCTAATATAAGATTTTTTTCAAATCTTCCTACTGTTCCTACTGTTGAGAATATGGTTCATTTAACGTTTAACCCTTAACCATGTAAACGTTAACGTCCATACTTCATCATGTTTCATCCTCTGTGATGGGCATATGTGATGAAGCAATTTATAAACGTTTTGAGTCCCTATCCTCTCATACACAAAATAGAATTTCAACACCATCGCATCATGAAAACAGAGGCTAGAAGATTCAAAAATATCAGAGACGTTGCTAGACATCATCGGAGCAATGGCTGGAGATATTTTATTTCGGTTATGCTTCCGTTGTTAAATACGTGAATAACATGCATGTATCTTCTTTATACGTAAATGATTTTGTATTTTTGAGATGCATGATTGGTTTTTTACATTTGGTATTAAAGCTACCGTGCCTCTACCTTGCTTCTGAATTGTTAAGAATTATGTCTTTGTTATGCTCTGTTTCTCGTTTTCTTTTCTGTCGTGTGAGATGAGCTTGAGTTCTTGAATATTCTCAACATTTTTGTACATGATGGACGTTAGAATCATGTTTTGATACTCTATGTTACACCCAACGATGACTGGACAGTGAAGAGAGGAGGGACAACGATGACCGTACGTTGTGGCCTTCGGAGGTCACCAACCATGCAACGTTGCATGGTTGGTATTCTGACGTCTCCCGCATGCGACTTGTCGTTGTCGTCCAATCACAGGCCATCCTCAACCTTCTGACGCCTGTCGTGCGCCTGTTGCCGTCAAGTTAGACCCAGGTCACACCGACCTGGCTGGAGATTGAAGACGACGTCTGTTGTTATTATTTTTTTGAAAAATTCATTAATATTAATTATGTTAATATTAGTAAATATTGGGTTAATCAAGACCTAACCCATTTTATTGTCATTTTAATTATAAAATCATTTTGTTATTAATATTTTAAGAAAATATTATTTTTAATTTTTATGTCTAATATTGGAATTAAATTTGACATCTAGTCATAAATGTTTAATTATTTGCACAAATTATATGTGATTAATTGAAAATTGTGTGTATAAATTTATGATCATTATACATGCAAAATTAGATTAAATAATTTGTGCATTATTATTTGATTTATTAATTGATGCAAATGTTTAGCCTTTATTTAAGCTTAAGGCAATGTGAGTGATCAATATGATTTTAATTAATTAGGAGTAGCCACAGCATCTCAAATTAATTACAATTATATATTTAGTTTTAAGATCACATTAAATTGTTAATTGTAATTAATCATACGTGATTTGATAAAATCTACCTAGAGGAATTTTGTTATACTTGTATGATTAATTAGGATGAAATATCGGATTATATTTCTTAATCTACCCAAAGGAATTAAGAGAAGGAACATAATTCAATAATTTTGTCATAAAGTTGTAAATGAATCTAATTGAGTAAAACTATAGCCTTTAGGTAAGTCTTATGTCACTAGATTCATCTGTTAAAAGCATGATTTACGTTGGAAAAGTATGAATTATTATTGGCCTCAAATTATATATAACAAACATATATTTTTAATTTGCAATTACTCAGACTGTGAATATTTTTAATATTAAGTGGGATATTCTCGAATTGAGAGGTAACAATTATAAGGTGTGGAAGGAGAGAATTCTACTTCATTTGGGCTGGATGGATATAGACCATACTATTAGGAAGGATGAACCCCCAAGTATGATTGAAACCAACACTCTAGACACTGTTTCTCTTTGTGGAAAATGGGAGAGATCTAATCGCCTCTCCATAATGTTCATAAAGAACAAAATATCATTTGGTATTCGTAGTTCTGTGGAACAATATAATAATGTCAGAGATCTATTGAAAGCCATTAATGAGCAATTCGCTATATCTGATAAAGCCCTTGGCAGTACCTTGATTATTCAGTTGTCATCCTTAAGGCTCACTGGAATAAAGGGCGTACGTGATCATATCATGCGTATGAGGGACATAGTCACTCAGCTAAAAGCCTTGGAGGTTACTATATCGGAATCTTTCCTAGTGCATTACATTCTGTGCACTCTGCCCCAATAATACGATCCTTTCAAAATCTCTTATAGCATATATAAGGACAAGTAGTCGATCAATGAACTGCTGACCATGTGTGTACAGGAAGAGAAGAGGTTGTTGATGGAAGAGGGTGAAAGGATGAATTTGACCATTTGAGGAAAGAAGAGACGGGATGATGTCAAAAACAATGGAAAAGACAAAATTTCTCCTCAATCTATTATAAAGAAATCGTCAAAGTGTTTCTTTTGCAAGAATAAAGGACACACGAAGAAAGACTGCACTAAATTTAAGAATTGGATCGAAAAGAAAGGTACTCAAATTTCATTTGTTTGTTATAAATCTAATATGGTTAATGTTAATCATAACACATGGTGGATTGATTCTGGTTCTACAATCCATGTTTCAAATACCTTGCAGGGTATGGAAAACCTAAGGAAGCCGGCGGGAAGTGAACAATACATCTATTCAGTAAATAAGACGAGTTCAAATGTGGAAGCCATTGACACTTGTAGTTTGGTTTTGAGCAGTGGCTTTTTTTTTTGGAAAAGACCTTTTATGTTCTAATTTTCTCTAGAATTTTGATTTTTATATCAAGACTTATACCTTTTGGTTTTTCCTTTATCTTTTCAGATTCTAGTTTCCATTTATGTAATGGATGTGAAGTTATTGATATGGTATATTATTTGATGGTGTTTATTCCATCTAGTTACAAAATGATGATGCCTATAATTCGATGCATGTCACTGCTAGATTGAAACGATGTATTATGAATGAAGAATCCTATATGTTATGGCACCATAGATTAGGACATATCTCCATTAAGAGAATAAAAAGATTAGTAAATTAAGGGGTACTTAGTATTTTGGATTTTGCTGACTTTGAGACTTGCATGGATTGCATTAAGGGTAAGCAAACTAACAAGTCTAAAAGGGGTGTCAAGAGAAGTACAAACCTATTAGAAATCATGCATATAGATATTTCTTATCCAAATATGGGTGCAAATAGTCCAAAATACTTTATTACCTTCATAGGCAATTATTCACGATATATGTATCTCTACTTACTTCGTTCTAACTACGAAGCTTTAGATGCCTTTAAAATGTTGAAGGCTGAAGTGGGGAATTAATATGAAAAACTAATTAAAATCATGAGGTTAGATAGAGTGGAGAGTACTATAGTAGATACACTGAAAGTGGACAAGCAACTGGTCCTTTTTCGAAGTTTCTTTAGGAACATAGGATTGTTGCCCAGTACACCATGCTTGGTTTGCCAGATCAGAATGGTGTGGTAGAAAGAAGAAATCGAACCTTAATGGGCATGGTAAGAGTACGAGGAGTAACACAAAACTTCCTCAATTCCTATGAACTGAAGCTCTAAAGATGACTGTGTATATATTAAACCGAGTTCTAACAAAGGCTATCTCAAAGACACCTTTTGAGTTATTTAAAGGTTGGAAACCGAGTTTGAGGCATTTACACATTTGGGGATGCCCGTCTGAAGTGAGAATTTACAACCCACAAGAGAAGAAGCTAAACCTAAAGACCATTAGTGGGTATTTCATTGGATATGCTGAAAGGTCTAAGGGGTATAGATTCTATTGTCCATCTCACAGCACTAGAATTGTGGAATCAAGAAGTGCAAAATTTCTTAAGAATGACTTGATCAGTAGGAGTGGTCATTTTCAAGACATAGTTTTTGAAAAGGGCAATTATGAAGCTCAACCATCTGGTTCAAGTGATAGATTGATTGTCATTCATACCCCTCAAGTTGAAACGGGTGTTGGACAACCAGTTACTGAAGTTCCACAAGCTATTAATACCAATCCAGTAAATCAAGTTGTAAATGAGGAACAACAAAAATTGTTGAGCAACTAGTTGAACAACAGGTTGAGCAATAGGTTCTTCATGAGGGTGATGATACAACATTAAGGAGATATATTACGGTTAAAAGGTCAGCAATACCTAGTGATTATATAGTGTATCAACAAGAGTCAGATTACAACATTGGAGCTGAAAATGATCCTAAAACGTTTTCACAGGCCATGAGTTCTAAGGAATCGAATTGTGGTACAATGCTATGAAGGATGAGATGGATTCTATGGCATCTAATCAAGTTTGGGATCTCGTTGAGTTGCCAAATGGTGTGAAAACCATGGAAGTAAATGGTTATTTAAGAAAAAGAAAGACTCACGAGGCAACATTGAGAGATATAAAGCAAGATTTGTTACCAAAAGGTTCACTCAGAGGGAAGGAATCGACTACGCGAAGAGATTTTCTCTTGTATCTAAGAAAGATTCTCTTTGTGTACTCATGACATTAGTATCTCATTTTGATTTTGAGTTACATCAAATAGATGTGAAATGGTATTCCTCAATGGTGAACTAGAGGAAGAGGTTTACATGAAGCAACTTGAAGGATTCTAGTCTAGTGATGGTGAGAATTTAGTCAACAAGCTTAATAAATCCATATATGGATTAAAACAAGCCTCCCGATAGTGGTATTTAAAATTCCATGAGGTTATCACTTCATTCGGTTTTGAAAAGAATATAATGGACCAATGTTTATACCAGAAGGTTAGTAGGAGTAAGACTTCTTTTCTTGTGTTACACATGGATGACATTTTACTTGCTACTACTGATAAGAGTTTGCTATATAAGGTGAAACAATTTCTCTCAAAGAATTTTCATATGAAAGATATGTGTGAGGCATCTTATGTCATTGGCATCAAGATCCATAGAGAAAGATCTCGAGGCCTTTTAGGTTTGTCTCAAGAGACCTATATTAACAAAGTTTTAGAGAGATTTTGGATGAAAGATTGTGCACCAAGTATAGCACCCATAGTGAAGGGTGATAGATTCAGTTTGAATCAATGCCCAAAGAATGATTTTGAACAGGAACACATGAAGAACATTCCATATGCTTCAGTTGTTGGAAGCCTTATGTATGCTCAGGTCTACACTCGACCTGACATTGCATATGCTATTGAAATGTTAGGTAGATATTAGAGTAATCTAGGTGTTGACCACTAGAAAGCTACAAAGAAGGTTATGAGATATCTTCAGGGCATAAAGGACTGCATGCTTATGTACAAGTGAACTAAGAACCTGGAAGTAGTTGGATACTCCGATTCAAACTTTGTTGGCTGCATTGATTCAAGAAAATCAACATCTGGTTATATTTTCACGCTAGTTAGTGGAGCTATAACTTAGAGAAGTGCCAAGTAGACCCTGATTGCTACTTCCACTATAGAGGCTGAGTTTGTATCATGTTTTGAGGCCATCTCGCATGGTGTATGGTTGAAGAGTTATGTGGGTAAGGTACAGTCCCCAAGAAATGTCACGTGCACGTCGACCAAGATTAGGCTTCTCCCGCCTGCCCGA
>JANZLC010000001.1:26541619-26558803 GCA_026413385.1 Erythroxylum gracilipes
TTAAAGATTTCCAAGATTTGAACCCCTTGAATAAGTTACTGGTTTCTGCGATATTTATATGGACCACATAGTTATTATGACATGTACTGTATGTATATAATCGGCAACTATTTTCCTACTGATTATAATCAGCAGCCATTAGTCTCTTAATTTGGGTACTCCCATTTTTCTATCTATATTAATCTGGAGTTTTGTTAGTTACTATGGAGGCAAAAACTACTTTTACTTTTAGTATGTTTGTTTTTTGTTTCTTATTTTAGCTTTTAAATTTAATAAATTTTTATTGATTTTTTTAATTTTTATAACCTATAAAAATTATAAAAAGTAGGTTTGTTTTTTTAAATTTTTTAATTTGGTTTATTATTTATTAAATATATATTATTTAATTATTTAATATTAATTATATTTGCGCCTTTTGGTGGAACAAATAAGGATAACAATGGCCTATGGGATATATTCTAAGTATTTTCAATAAATCGGCCCATAGGTTAAAGTTGGTTAACAAAACGACATTGTTTTGTTTAAAAGACTTGGGTGTTAGGTAGGCCTGAATTTATGTAACCCAGTCATATCTAATTAAAAAAGACAGCTTTTTACACTTTTAATTTAAAAAAACTTATTTTAAAAAAATTGACAGGACCTATGGGTCAGCTCATTTTATCTCTACGAATAAACATTATACTCATTCATCCCTTACAACTTGTTTGGTTGAACCCTTACAACTTGTTTGGTTGAAGGGAATATATATTTTATTACCCATCAATTCTTAATAATTAGGAATTCTTTGTTTGGTTAAAAACAGCTCACATAATAACTATTTCTAAGATTAATAATTCTTGGACATGAGGGAATAAAATAATAGATAAAGATGATACCCCATTAGCTTTACCTAAGTTTTCAAACTCAGATCGGATCGGTTGGTTCGATCGGTTTGACCAGTGACTGGTCGATTAACCGATTCGATTAACCAACAAAAATCGGTTTTAAATTGGGTCAGTTCGAACCGGTAAAAACCGATCAGATAGATCCTATTGGAAAATTTTTTATTTTTTATTTTTTTAATTTTTTTGATATTTTTGATATTTTTAAAAATTTTTAATATTATATATAATTAAATATAATTATTATATAATTATAACGTCACGTCGCTTCGATCGATGTCAAACCAATCAAGCTAATTACGAATAAAGCTTCTTTTCAATGACCGGTCAAGTTTTATAACACTGGTGTCTACTTATTCTACGTACAACCGGAAACTCTCACTCACGCATTGTCTGGTCTCACTCACGCCCAGTGGCTCTCTCTCCCTCTTTACGCTCTCTTCTCTTTTCTCCACTTTTTGGTCTCGTCTCACTCACGGTCTTCGTCTCTGGCTCAGTGGGTCTCTCTCGCTCCTGTCGTCTCTTTTTTCCAACATTTCTCTGCCATTTGCGTTGATTTGGTAAGAACAGCCTTTCCCCCAACATTTGTGTCATCATTTGTTTCTTGAGAGCTCAAGTCTTTAAGAGTCTTTTTGGTAAAAAGAAGTGTTCTTTCTTCGTCTTCAAAGTTGGATTGATTGGTATGTTTCGAAATTTCTGATCTTTCTTTTATGGATATTTTTAGTTTGTCAAATCATGTTTGGTTCTAAGTAAAGATCACATCTTTTTTAAATTATTGTTTAGTTTTATCTCTTTTCCCTATTCGGAATTTTCAATGTTTGATATGTTCTGTCCGCGATGGGTTCGGTTGAGTACAAGAATGATTATAAGGTGTTAATGTTGATGACTGTGAGGCTTGAAAAGCTATCATCTCTTTGGATCTTTGATTTGCATTCAAATTTTCATCTTTTTTTTCTTGTGTTGTGTTTGTTTGTTAAACCATTTTCGTTTGGTGTTAGGTTTTGTTTCTGGTTATCTGGTTACATATTATTAGCAAAAAACCAAAGAACTATTCTATTTTGGCTATATTATCTTCACCTCTATTGACTCATAATCTTCATGTTTGTTGTCTTTACTAGGTTGTTTAGCGTTTTTAGGAATTATGCTCTCAAGCAAAGTATAAAAAAGCAACAAAACTTGTTGTAGAATCTTCACAAGGACTTTTCCAAACTCCTGACACAGTTGCTAAGTTTCAGGTTAGTGATGAACAATGCGTTCTCTATATCTTGAATTGTTGGAGCTGAATACAAAGTGGAAGTGAGCTGGTTCATGGCTTTTTGATTCATGAAACTTGGTTCAGGCTCAATCATATCCTTTTCTAATAGAAGAGGCTCTCTCACAAGCTAATAGATTTAACCATAAATTTTGGATGTGTATATATATGCCTAAAACATAATGTAGGAAACCTGATACATCTACTTTCTCTAACATTTTCTGCCCTAAAACTGGGACAACCTTTAAATTGAATAATGTGATTTTAGCTTCTTGTTTTTCTTGAAATCAATGAACTGTAGCATCTATTTATCCTTGACATAGTACATTTGTTTATCCTTGACATAGTACATACATCTCTTACATCGTACATTGTTTGAACAAATTTATGTAAATACATTAGAATTTTTTTTCTTGCAGTCATGGCTCGTTTGAGTTTGAGTTTGAGTTTACGTAGAAATGCCAAAAGAACAAAAAGAATTATGGTTGTCTTGACTATATGGTTGCAGTTGTGCAGTGTTGTTAGTTCGCTATTGAGTTTTTTTGGCATTAGAGGCTTCTGTATATAGTTATAGGCCAAAGATTAGAAGTTATTTTCTAAATTTTTATGCAAATTGAGATTATGTGAGGCGAATTGTGCGTGACAATGATGAGTCATGTATTTCAATGGTTAGGATGAATAGGCAAGCATTTTTAAACTATGTGAAATACTAGAAAGTATAAGAGGATTAAAGTCAACAAAAAACATGCTTATTGATAAACAAGTAACAATTTTCTTACACATTATTACTCATTATGTTAAAAATCGAATTATTAGAATAAAAATTTAAAAGGTCAGGTGAGACAACTAGTCAGTGTTTTCATAATGTTTTAAATACAGTGATGCATTTGCAATATCTTTTACTTAGAAAACTTGAGCCTATACCAACAAACTCTTCAGACCATTGGTGGATGTGGTTTAAGGTAGATAATCACCTTATTACTTTTATAAGAAAATATAATGCATTTGATTAAGGTACCTCATTATTGTTTATTTCATTTGAATTGTAGAATTGATTAGGTGTTCTAGATGGGACATATATTAGAGTTATTGTGCCAATTAAAGATAAGCCTAGATTTCAAACTCGTAAGGGCGACATTGCAACAAATATGTTAGGTACGCGCACACCTGACATACAATTTATTTATGTTCTTCCTGGTTGGGAAGGTCCTGATGGTTGAGTTCTTCGTGATGCAGTTACTAGGAGACATGGACTAAAAGTGCCTCATGGTAAGCTTTCTTATATGATATATGAAGGTTGTTTGAAATTTTGTATATGAGATAATGTAAATTAAATAACTTATGTTGTGTTTTTTTATATAGGTTGTTATTATCTAGTCGACGCAGGTTATACAAATTGTGAGGGCTTCCTTGCACTTTTTAAGGGTCAAAGGTACGATTTGAATGAATGACATCAAGGTTACCAGCCAAGAACTCCATAGGAATTTTTTAATATAAAACATGTGGCTGCACGCAATGAAATTGAGAGTTGTTTTGGGTTATTAAAAATTAGGTGGCCTATTCTTAGGAGCCCATCATTTTATCGAATAAAAACACACAATCGAATTATTATAGCTTGTTGTTTGCTTCACAATTTTATTAGGCAGAAGATGAGTTTTGATCCCACAGAGAGTGATTTACGGATTATTTTCACACAAATCTAGTTGTTGTTGAGGAGTGTATAACTGTTATTGACCCAACTAATGCTTGGACAAATTGGAGAATTAAATTGACAAGCAAAATGTTCAATGAATGGCAAACATCTAGGCAAAATAAAAATTGACATTTTTTAAGTGTTCTGTTTTGTTTGAGTGTTAGGAGGTTTTATATTATTGTTAATGTAAGTTATTGTAGTCTTTGTTGTTTATGTTGTAAGATGTTATTGTAGACTATATTATTCTCATAAGCTTTTGATGGTTAATGTTAATAAAATGAAGAATTTTATGAATTTTTTTTCCCTTTATTATGATGATTGTTTTTTTATTTATAATAATTATTATAGCTTGTTGTTTGCTTCACAATTTTATTAGGCAGGAGATAAGTTTTGATCCCATAGAGAGTGATTTACAGATTATTTTTCACAAATCTAGCTGTTGCGGAGGAGTGTATAACTGCTATTGACCCAACTAATGCTTGGAAAAATTGGAGAATTGAATTGGCACGCAAAATGTTCAATGAATGGCAAACATCTAGGCAAAATGAAAATTGACATTTTTTAGGTGTTTTGTTATGTTTGAGTGTTAAGAGGTTTTATATTATTGTTTATGTAAGTTGTTGTACTATTTGTTGTTTATGTTGTAAGATGTTATTGTAGGCTATATTATTCTCTTAAGCTTTTGATGGTTAATGTTAATAAAATGAAGAATTTTATGAATTTTTTATTTTTCCTTTATTATGATGATCGTTTTTTAATTTATCAATATTGCTTTAATTTGGTAGATAAGTATATCGAGGAATTCTCCGTCAACTATTGATTCTCAAAGTTCAAAAGGGGCGAAAAGAAAATGGAACTATAATGAGGTTGTTATGCTAGTTTCCTGCATGGTTGATTTGCATGATGTAGGAACGTATAATGCTGATACTAGATTTAAAGCTGGCTATCTCAATAAATTAAAAAGAATGGTAGCAACAAAGCTCCCTAATTCAAACTTAAAAGTCAGACCTCACATAGAGTCTAGGATTAAGACTTTAAAAAAAGAGTAGAACATTGTTTATGAAATGATAAGGAAAGCTACTAGTGGATTTGGATTGGATACCGAAAGGAAGATTATTATTGCTGAAGATTATGTATAGGATTCTTACGTAAGTGTAAGTATTGAACTTTTAACTTGTTTTAAGTATTTTCTTTAGCTACTTTCTTGTAATTTATATAAATTATTGTTCTTGTTTTTTTCATCTTCTCATAGTCATAAAGATGCTGCTCAATTTTGAAGGAAGAGCTTTCCTTTCTATAATGAATTGGCTGGGATCTATGGAGACGATCGTTCAACTAAAAATGACGCACAAACTGTTGTGGACATTTTTGAAGAAATGGAAAGACAAGAAGGTGTAAGTCGAATAAATAAAGGTGGTGAAGATTAATATAAGCATGGTTTGCATGACATAAATGAGTCATTTACCTAACCTCAAACATCAAATCTTGAAAGACAAGTTGAAAATATTTCAGCAAGAAGGAGAAAAAGGAATAATGATACGGGAGAAGCAAGCTGTGCAGATTTACTTATTGTTGTTGCCAGGATGTTGGGTGATACCATGAATCATATTGGAGATAAATTATGTAAGAGTATTGGGACTGAAACTTATATCCAACAAATAGTTGAACAGTTATATAGTGCATTGGGTGAGATAAAAAGACTCACAGGTGATGAAAAGGATACTGCTTTAGACAAAATTCCTGATCATCCTACACAAATACTTGTGTTTTTCACTCTTATGCCTTCTCGAAGACTTGGGTAGGTGAGGAGATTTCTTGCCACACATTGAAGATTATGTTGAAGTTTAAATATTTTATCTAATTATTTAAAATAGAGCTGAAACTTTTTTTTAACTAAATAACTTTTTTTGTAATTTAAAGCCCTATGTTATATTTATTTTCAATATCGTTCCATTGTTATTTTATATTACAATTGCAACTATATAATGAATGCTGACATGAGTCGGACTAGAAAAATTAACAACTGCAAAATGTTGGAAAGTCATATGATAAGAAGAAAATTAATAATAACTAAGAATTTAATAATAATAATAATAATAATAATAATAATAAAGATGTTTTTGTTAGTTATTCCTTTGTCATTTCAAGTTTATATTTTCAAATCAAACATTGGCATATAAATTCTTTGACAGTAAATCAAATAAAATAATTCTCATTCTATTGTATTCCTCATCTTTTCTATTCCTAGGAATAATCATTCTATTCCTTATCTATTCTAGCAGTTGAGTCAAACAGGCTGTAAAGAAAATATGATGTTTATTCTATGTCTTGTTATAAACTTTTTTGTGGATGTCAAATTTTGAAATTTTGCTATTGCTATGTTAATTTGGAGATGAGAATGTAGTTATCTAGAAAAGTCTGAGACTTCTACTCGAAACGTCATTGGATTTGTAAGTATATGCACATTCGATTTGGAACCTTAGATGAGGATAATATTGATGTTGTAACTTTAGACAATGGTAAGATTGTTTGTAAAGGTTGTGCTGTTGTGAGGTGTTTAGCTCTCAAATATTAATGTCGACTAGTTGATTTAAAGCATGATACTCTTTTAATAGTTTCGGGCCGTTTGTATTGCACCTAGGAATTGGATCTCATAATAATGAAACAAAGGGAAAGAAGGTAAAAATCAACGAAATTGGCACCAAAGTCAAATCTGTTGTTCATAATTCGCATTCATGGGTATGTTCTTGTTACTGGGATAACTCCTTCAATACTCTTCTTGACTATTCTCGGACTTATCTTCGTTTGTTTTCAGAAAAAAATGACATGCACCCAAAGAACTAGGAAGATCCTGCATAACTTGAAGTTGAGAAGAATATTTGATGGTGTCTTCATGAAAGCAAGTCCGGGGACCCTAATTATGCTTCAAAGGGTGGAACCGTTCATCACATATGGGTACATAACTCAAGACCTTGTGAAATTGTATAGATTCTATTACTAAATAGAGATTCCGATGCTTAAAAAGAAAACTCTTCAATTGGATAATATAAAGCTCGAGAAGGGAAAGAAAATTCTAAGTGAAGGGGAAAGGTATCAGGCTCTGGGTTTGGATGAGTCTGCTAAATCAAGTTCTCCATCATGACGCTTCAGTTCTGTATATCTTTAATGAACCATGATGGAATAGTGTCTCGTTTGATCGTAACTTCTGCATGCATATGTGATGTACGTATGCAAATTTAAGATTCAAGTGATTATTGATTTTGTCATTGGCTAGTCAGGAACATAGGTGAAACTTGTTCACATACTTCAGTACTCGTGTGTTATGGCAACATAGAAGTAATGATTTTGCATCCCTGCTACTTGGATATAAACGCTATAGAAGGTCAAAATTCTACTTCTTTAGGCTCGTGGCTTGATGTGATAATGGATCACATGATTTTGTTCCATAAAAGGCGCCTAGCAGCAGCAGGGATATACTGTGACACCTGAACTTGTATCAATAGATTGCTTCGTTAATCCCTGTAACTTTTGGTGTCGGGTCAACATTCACTCCAAACGGCATGTTCATTTCTCGTGATGGCTGATAGAGAAAGATGCTTACTGCCTTTTGTCTGCATGTCTTTACTGTCAACTATATCATGGCCTAACGCAGTATCAGTTGTTTGTTGCAGATATCCAAATCCTAAAAACGTGAGTGAGCTGATATATAAGAAAGGTCATGGAAAGATAAACAATCAGAAGGTTCTTCTGATTGATAATAACATTATCGAACAGGTATGACCCAAATCTCCTTTTTGGCCACATCAGAGCACAACATTGTATGCTTGGAAGATATTATACATCAAGTCACAACTGTTGGTCCACAATTTTAAGGAGGTCACAAGCTTCTTGGGTGCATTTGCACTTAATAAGGCAAAAGAAGAATTGCATGGAAAGAAATCATTGTACAAGGATGTGGAGACACCGGTAACCGCGAGGATCTAATTAACTTAATTAGCAAGACGAATTAAGCCTGAACGTCAGATAATTTGCACAATCTTGTGCATTTCAATGACCCGGAGGCATGTATTCTTGAGTTGCAGTTTTGTTTCTGGTTAAATCTCTCTCTTCCATAGCAATAGTGTTACTAGGAATTTTGTCTTCTATTTTCTCTGATCAATCCTAGAGGACTTTTATTGAATTGAGTTTTTTCACAAGGGAGTCTTAATCTGTTTTGCTACTAGATACCTATTCCATTTCCCTGGCTCGAAAGGAGAAAGCTTTGAATGCTAAAAAAGGATTGTCTCATTTGTAGACGTTGGCGACTTTTGTTCGGAAGATATTTCTGAGAAATATGCAGTAGTTGGTGGTGCTACATGAACTGTAACTAAATTTAGCAAATAAATGATGAAAAGTTGAGCCTGAAGAATCAGGAGTGGAATGTGCAAAACCATGAGATGGATTACTCCATCGTGTGAAGTTCTTTTATTCAAACTTGTGAAACATGATCTACTTATTACTATCAAGAATTCTCTGAGTGAACATGCAAAAGAAAACTAATGGAAACTTTTGTCTGAATCGTTTACTCTGAAAGCCAACATTCTATAATAAATGTGGCATGTCACATGAAAAGTGGAGTATTACAATATCATATCAAAGGGAGTCATTCCATGATGCATCAACTAAAGGAATACTAACGTTTGTAAAACACAACCCAGAAGGAAAAAAAAGAATCAAATCAATAAAATTTTGAGACTACTGCCTTGTAGAACATCCTAAAAACTTGTCTCAGTTTGAACATTAGAAACAAAAAGTGAACACTCAACTGGGATTGACATCATACTTTTATCTTTCACACTGTCATGCTCTCAGAAAGTATAAGCTGGATCAAGATATCATAAAACCTAAAATTCTAAGATGATTTTTGTTGGCTATGTTGCCGTATACTGTATACATCGACTATACCTGGGCGAAATGCTGGGTCTATTGCAGCTCTTACAGCTACCCTTGCCACTGCAGACACATTGACCGGTGGTATAAAAAGGGGACCGATGAGAGGGATTTGGGTAAGCAGCTTCGTGTATTGGAGTATCTGCAATGAATGTGCAAGTCATAAGCATGAGAATGCAAGGTTTCATATCAGTATTGAGGCAGCGCAGGGATTTGACTTAGATAATTGTTTAGTGACACTACATTAAACAGTATCATGATCAGCACAATGGATACTCAAAGATGATTAACACAGCATGCTTTGATAAGTAAATCACTTTCCTAGAAGAGTTCTAGCTACATAAGACCTGCATTATGGACATGGATACAAGTCTCCTGTATTTGCTAATGAACAAGTGCAGCTAGATCATTGTGCAAAAGGAAACCGACACAGATTAAATGCCTGCACATCTGATTTCCGTTTCTAGAAAAAGGCAATATCACTTCAGAATCATAAGGCGAAACTTGTCTGAAGAGTGGTATGTACAGAGCTTACCATCTCCAATGGTGCCCCGATAATACTTAAAGGTAGGTTAATATTCCCAACCTTGCGAGTCCCATGGATGAAGCCTGGCCTAAGACTTACACCTGTTATTAGAAATTAAGAGGAAAACTGCTTAATAACATTTCAAATTCTTCAGTAGAAATATATAATGCAGAAAATGGAGAAATAAACAACATCTATTGCTATTTCAAATAGTTGCCAGTGGCCAGGCCACATGGGAAAGAAGACTGCGTGTAGATTACAAAAAGTAAGCACTCACTAATTCTATAACGATAACATGATTGATATAAAGTTGAGCATGACAATAACAAGAACATTAAAAAGCTGTCATCATGAAATATACAATTAGGAATCGCATGGAACTGTAACAAAGTAGAACATAAGCATCTCTACACAGGTTTAAAAGATGTAAGCATGCTACAACAAGTTATTCCATTTGGCAAGCATGAAGAAGAGAGAGAACTTGACCTCCATGCGGGAAGCTTTTCATCAGTTCAGATTCAGTAGATCTCTGGATTAATTCACACAACCATAAGCCATAATCAGAAAAGTGAAGAATAAACACTAGAAGAATCATTAGTTATAAATCAATAACTCAGCGAGTACCTTCCCGTTATAATATCCACGTAATACATAGTTTACCAAACCAAAGTCAGCAGCAGATATGTATACAAATCTTTTTACACCTAAGACATCCACACAGAATAAAATAGTAAGAAACATCTTCAAATATTGAAATGTAGATCAGGAAAACAAGAAAGGAACAAACTGAATAGCACCACACTGATCACTAAATAGAGTTTCCTGTTCAATAGAATTTATATCAACATGATCACTTAATCCAGTTGTTTTTTCCTCAAAGGGATTTAGTCTGCAGAAGAAGTAAGTCATTATGAAAGATGTCTGGCAACCTAGCACTTGACCACTTATATTAGACTTTGAAGAATAGATGTCCTCAACATGTTGATCTATCTGAGCATAACTTATGGGTGATTCTCTAAAACAATAGTTACTGAAAAGCTAAAGGAAAGGCAACCATTAGCCTATGCTGTAGTTTTATAGCTCATTCAGGATAAAATCTCACCATTTTCTACTTCTTCCCTGTGATTAAAGATCACTTTTCTTGTACTTCAATTCAACAACTGCCAAATATTGTTTAACTCTGTGTGCTAAAGAATCCAGATGTAGACACCTTCACTACAAAATAGTTTGAATATTTAAACGGAATATCAAAAAAAAAAAGAAAAGGATATCATACCTTGCTCTCTGGCAACTTTTATAGCATTTATGTTTGCAGATCCGTTGATCTTATACATATAAGAGTTTGAGCCAAAACCTCCAACACACGAGATCTACAACATTAGCCATATATTAGATGAAAAGACACCAACATTTGGATTAATAAATTAAACAACCTTGGAGAAAGCTAAAAACCACATGCAACAAACTTTTGAGAGACAAAGAGAAGAGAAACTAAAATCAGAAAATCTAGGAAAGGTAAATGTTAACAAGTCAGCCTATGTGATCATGCTGACCCACCTTGTCATATAACAAATTAGAAATTTCATATCAACATTCACAAGCATCAAATTAAGTAACATGACTGCTGCACAAGCACTAAATGCATAAAACAACCAAGTAATCAAAACCTAGTGCAAAGCTGAAAAAAACGAAAAACTTCACATTCTTGTCAAGCTCAGACAGAAATATTAAATATTTCATATATCCTTTCAAAATATTCAAGGAGAATTATCAAATAACCAGTACAAATAAGTCATTCATAACCTTATGCTCCAAAAGAGCTCCAGGGACATAAATCTATTCCGTGGGTCCAAAGTGGCTTACCACTGAAATTTAAATCATAAATCCCACCACAAAGGCACAACTGTCTTACATATGATTACTTCAGAAACGTCCAAAGGTAATCTATTAATAGATTATGTTCGATCTATACAGAACCATAAATGGAAACTTTCCAGAACAAAGTGTTAACTGCCTATCGATTTGAAGGTACCAGAATGTACGGTACTAATACACAACTACAGTTGCTATCAAACAGAGGAAAAGATAGTGAAAAGAAAAGCTTGTACCACTGAGGTTACTCCATCCATTGCATGCTTTATTGAATCAGGTGAAAGCAGGTCTCCTGTGTTTGGAGCACAAAATAAAGTATCATACTTCATATCCCCATAAGTATGACAGATAATACAAATACAAGTTGTATTGAACCTTGATGCCAGGCAATGCTATCAGCCCAAGAATCACGAACAGATGACCTCCCAGACCTAACAGAAAATGAAACATAATAAGGAAAAGGCAGCAATGCATACCAGAGATACTTTGGTTTGTTCACAACCTTGATGTAATTACAAGTACAATTTAGTTTTTTACAAACAAATTATCTTAAAACTGATATTTTCTTGGTAGTTAAAACCAAGAGTTCCATTCATTGGCAACATTTGTCATTGATAACTATCAACAAGTTGTACCTGCTAAGGCTTGACACTAACAAACCACGGCTTAAAGCTTCTCTGCATACATGAGAACCAACAAATCCATTTCCACCTAAAACAAGTAACTGAAATAAGGGAAAATTTAGTCGCCAAAAGAATTAAAGCAATGAGTGTGATAAAATGAAGAATAAAGCATGCATATTATCAAATCATAACATGGAAACATACCTTATCTGTTGGTGGAGGTTTAAAATCTTTTGTGTCTGCTTCCTCAACTTTACTCGGCCTATCTACATTATCAGAACTCGTAGACAATAGTCTCCCGTTTATTGACACACTCAGTGAACTGTTTAACGTTTCAGTTGCAGAAATGATTCCACAATCCACATTAGTTTCATGGCTTTACAAGCAGGAAGTGACAAGTGAAACTAGAACAGAAACTTTTTACTTTTTCCAAAACCCGGAAAAACTATCTAATTGATACAAAACCTTAATAGGGCTTTCAACCATATAGGTTAAAACCACAATTTAGGTGCAGGAAAGCCAGTAAAAGAACCGAGTGCGTGCTATTTTTTCAAACAGAACACAATTAAGACCACAAACACACACACACATCCACAAATAACAAGTCGGATTTAAAAGGAAATGGACATTAATTGATTGGTAATCGGTGACAGAAAAAGAAAGCGACAGGAGCTCAACAAATTCATCTCGACAAACATTACTCCTCCGATCCGACCGAATTCCATTCAACTAAGCAATGCAAACAAGACCCATCACTGAGGGCCACTAAAGTTTTGAACTTTCAGAAAATCCCACAACGGAAATGCAGTGTAACAACAGAAATTCATCAAAAGCACTCGAGAAAGAGAAAGTATACTAATACCGGACTCTGGAAAATGAAGACCGCGACTGCATCAAGCGTGACACGAGGATCTTCATGATGAAACCCGATTTTCGTCTCTCAATTTCTTACTGAAAATTGTTGATTGGAACGTGAGATGCAATAGAGAATCAGATTGGCGGAGTGTTAAGTGGAAATCTGAAGTACAGAATCTATTAGATAAAGGAGCTTGAGTTGAGTGGGACTAGCAATTGTTCCAACAAACAGTATCTGGTGCGCATAACGTATGGCGGTTAATGTGGACAAGTAGAAGCCTAATTCGATACATTAAATCATTAATAACTATAATAATTTAGAATCTTTTCGTTGCTTTTTGGTTTTTATTTTTATTTTAAATAAAAATAAAAATCTGTTTATTTGTTAATACCTAGTTATATTTTTATTATTGATAATAATTATATATTAGTTAAAACTTAAAGATAATTTTTTAATTAATTAAATTTATTTTAATCTTTTATATTATATTTATTAATAAACTATCAATAAAACTATTTTATTTTTAAATAAATAATTCAAATTTTACATTTCATTTTAAATATATTTTAATTATTTAATCAAATGTTATTTAAAATTCATATTTTAAATTTAATTATATTTATTAACGATTATTTAATTATTTTACATATAAAAATAAATTAAAATAATTATTTTAGATTTGAAATGATTTAAATTAATTATATATATAAATAATTAGTAAAATACTAATTATAATTTTAATTAACTACTTATGAAGTTCGTAATTAATTTTAATTTTAGTAATTTAATATCTCTTATAAAATGAAATTTGTAGTGAAAATAAGGAGATAAATTTAACTTTTTATTCAATATTATCCCGTATAAACCTACTTCTAATTGTTTTAATTAAAAATAATCATTAGCTTACATGTATGGCCTGTTTGCATTTATGTTTCCATTCTTGAAGTACATTTTTTAATTTGTGTTAAATTTACAACTAGCCTATGGGAGGAGCAAAGTTTGATTACATATAAGTTTAAGTAAGGTTTTATTCTAAAACTAATTAGTAATAACTGGAGTAATTCACTAGGCTCACATGTAATCTTCTTTTCTTTTTTTTTTTTGACTCATATATGAGTTATTTTTTATTTGAGCAGAGAGGCATGTAAACAATCCTTACTAAAGTTGAACTTCTGATTAAGGACAAAAAGGCCCCCTTTTACGATAAACAAAACTATTGAGCTACTTGCTTCATGCAAACTTCAAATCCTTCCCAAATTACTTAAATGAACAATACTGTTGAGTTACTTGCTTCGTGCAGACTTCAAATTCTTTCCCAATTACTTAAATGATAGGTTTTCTTTTGGAGCAAATTGTATGCCAAAATTTTTATTTACTTTGATAATATGTTAAATTTACAATGTAACTACTGACTCATACAATAACAAAAGTTAGATCACATACAAGTCTAAATAAGGTTTTATTCTAAAACCAATAAATAATAGGAAAAATAATTCACTAGATTTATAACCATATTCAAGGCTATATATTCTTTTCATATTTTCATATGGAACAAACTTTTACTACTTTTACTTATATTTCAACAATACGAGAAGAAATAGTATTTGAGCAGTTTTTGCATCACTACTCACTGCATGCCTGTTTAAGAATTCCGCAACCTCTCTATCTTTGTCATATCTTGTTTTGTCTTTTGTTGAGACGGTCGTTTTAGCAATTTCTTGATGGTCAGTGCTTGAAGACGAGTCTGCAGACACATTAGGCCCACTTTGATGCTGTATCCTCCAAGCCCTAGCTAGCAACATCTCATTACGTTTCCCAAGTCCTTTTCTAATCTGGTGGTGAAGGTGTTCACTCTCTGGTTTGCTCGTGAAGGAAGAGGAGAGTGTGAAGGAGATGACGCAATATCTGAAGAAGAATCTGCGATATGAAGTTGTTGTGCTAGCTTGTATCTTAGTTGTGTCCGTTGGATATATTACGAACTTTAGTTATGGCCCATGATTAATCATGAATACTAACGCAGAAAATGTAGAAGCACACCAGTAGGGGTGAGCATTATGATTACCCGGTCCGGCCCGAATTAATTTGGGTAATAAATTTTCAAATTTTGGATAATTCGAATAATTCGAGTTTTACCCGAATTATTTTCAGGTCAGGGTCGGGTCACTCCAAAAAATTTCGGACCAGCCTAATTATCCGAATTACGTTATAAAATTTCGGATAATTCGGATAATTTGGATAATTAGGGTAATTCGGGCCGGGGTAATTCGATAATTCGGGTAATTCGGGTCGGGTAAGCTCGGGTTAGAAAAAGTTCGAGTTCTGGTCGGGTAAGATAAAAAATTTTCGGGTAATTCGGGCCGGGCTCGAACAGTGAAATTTCGGCCCGAATTACCCGAATGCTCACCCCTACACACCATAGTGATCTTTTAAGTTAATTTTTGTATTATTTTGTTCTCATGTTTAGGGATGTCATTACTTAAATCTATTTGTCATAGAATCATAAGAGTTAATGGTGTATAGATCGTTTTTATGTGAAGATCTTATCTATATATCAGATATTCCATGATATGTGTAATGAAATGCTCAACATAGATATTGTTTAGGACTTTAAGTATCAATATTATCTTGACATTGTCAAATTTTGCAGTCATCTTCTTTGTGAATATCACTTATAAAGCAGCTTTTCGCTCGACTAACCAAAGACAGGAAGAGTTCATCGAAATCTTAGAGGAGTTCTCCAAGCTTTTTGGAGCTTTCAACATTTCTGATTTCATTCCTTGCCTTGGTTGGATTGATCCACAAGGTCTCAACACCAGACTCACCGAGGCTCATAATGCACTCGATAAGTTCATCGACAGCACATGACGAAGAAGAAGAAGGGTACAGAGGAGGAGGCTAACACCAACATAGTCGACGATTTGCTCACGTTTTACGGCGACGAAGCTAAAGTAAATGAAGCCGACGATCAACAGAACTTATTCAAGCTCACCAAAGACAAACATTAAAGCCATAATCATGGTAACTTTCATGTGAGTTTGGATTTGTCTTAAGATGAACTGAATATGTCGTAATAATACGGTGTGTGTAAACAGGACGTGACGTTTGGTGGTACAGAGATGGTGGTGTTGGTGATAGAGTGGGCCTTATCGGAGTTGACGAAGAGCCCTAAGGATTTGATGATATTAGGATATATCTAAGTAATTATTTTGTAATTATTTATTAATTGGATATATAAGATATTAATTGAATAATGAATTGGATTTTAAAGCTATATAAATATTATTTATTAATTGGACATATAAGATATTAATTGAATAATGAATTAAATTCAAAAGTTATATACATAATCTTTTAGTTGAAAAAGAACAGTACATTATATTGGAGTCTATTATCAAGGTAATATTGGCATTATATTACTGCTGAATTTGCGTGCTTAAATTAAAGTGGTGATTACTTGGTTGAAGTTGAACTCTTATCGTGTGAAGGATTTGTGTATATCGTGAATCTGTGACAGATATCTATCTCTTGGAGTGAGTGTGGGGTAATTGAGGAACAGATGCGTGTGTAGCATTAAAGTGAGGTGAATTAGTTGTCTATGAACAACATACTGCGTTAAAAGTGAACGATGTGGGTGGAAAAAGTATAGTTGTCGTGCTGTGTATTAATGGTTAATTGAGAAATACGACTGCGACATGATATGTTAAGGGAATTGAATATACGTATGTGTGTGAGAGACAAAAGTAATTGTGTAGTGAGTGGAGTGATGATGCAGTGAGTGTGTCTTCATAGGTGGGTCCGTAGGTGGGTCTTCACATATAGTAGAAGTGGATCTCATGTGTGAGGGACATTAGTGTGCAATGGGTGTACCGTATAGGAAGTGAGTTCTTTAATGCGTATACTTGTGGTTAGTGTTTGGCGTTGATCAGTTAGAGAGAAACTAAAATCATATTGTTATATATTGAGGATTGCTATTGGCAAAGAAGCTATGTCTCCAAGTTTGTTACCTGCTCGTGTTCCTACATTTCATGCAAGGTGTGGTTTTGTGTTGGTGTCTACGTGAATCAGCTCATTATTATTGCGACGACTTTTAAATTTATTTCAGTGGAGCATAACCTTTTGAAAAGTTGTTCTTTTCTTTTATCTCAAGTGTATTATTGTTTTGTTCTTAGTTGATTGATCACTTGAGTTATTTGTTTATTGTTATTTCATTAAAAATTGTTTAGAAAAATCATCTGTTGAGGTTAGTACGAGGTGGTTGTACTATTGGGTGTGAAATTATTTAGCAGGAAGTAAGATTGAAAGATAGTGTCAAGGGTTGAGTGGTTTCGGCTTAGTAAAGCCTTAGGTAAATCTATTGTACTTCGGTGAAAGTATTAAACTAGGTGAGGGCCCTGCAGACGTAGGCAAGGTGTGTCGAACTGTATTACTAAATTTTCGAAGTTGATTTATTTTTTTCTCTTAATTTTTTTGATTTTTTTGCTAGAAACAAATCGGAAAGTTTACGAAACTAGGATCTGCACCAACTTGCTACCAAGTTCTTAATCGGTGACCA
>JANZLC010000001.1:26561667-26573453 GCA_026413385.1 Erythroxylum gracilipes
CCGAAAATAATTCGGGTAAAACCCGAATTACCCGAATTACCCGAAATTCAAAAATTTGTTACCCGAATTAATTCGGGTCGGGCCGGGTAATCGGGCCGGCCTGAATAATGCTCACCCCTACCATCTGAGAGGAAAATTGTGCGGCATTCGGAAGAGTTTCAGGACATGCTAGCACACCACAGCCGCAGCCCGGATCGTGCATACTCGTGTGGATATCGGTAGAGGGCATTCACGTTTGCAGTGTCTTGGAATCCGAAAAAGAAGCAACCTATCCACGACAATAAGGTATTTTCGTACATCCTTGATATTTTCGATTATACTTCATGTTATTGTATGGTCTTTTCCGCAATGTATTATGAATACTCGGACCGTACGTGATCCAACAATATTTAAATTAAAAAATTATTAAATTAAAATAATTTTCGAAAAGTGAAAAATAATAATGGAATGTTTAAAATTAATGATATACTGAAAAAATTGAAGAATTATTAAATAAATAAAATTTGTAAATAATATTGAATAGTTATTAAATAAATAAGGTTTAAAAATTTTGTTATTTAAAAAATTATTAAAATTGAAAAATTAATAAATTTAAATTATTTTCGAAAAATAAAAATTAATAATATTTTCGCCATGACGTTTCCAAAAACGTCGTGGAAGACTTTCTGCGACGTTTTTTAAGGAAACGTCACGAAAAGTCGGAATGTAACTTTCTGTGACATTTTCTAAAAACATTGCAGAAAGACCAATCTTTCTGTGACGTTTTTTTAAACGTCGCAGAATGTTAGTGTTTTCTAAAATATCACAGAAACCTTTTGCCTACACCACATTCTGCGACGTTTTTTGTGACGTTTTTTAAAACGTCTTGGAATGTATTCTGCGAGGTTTTTTTGAGATTCTATGATGTTTTTAAAACGTCACTAATTGTCTTATTTTCTTGTAGTGTAAATGTAGGCTATAAGAGGATCAAAGGGCCTTTTCCTAACTAAAAAGTAAGAAAAATACAGTTATCCAATTTCTCTTTGTAACACTGAAAATACAGTTATCTAGTTTCTCTTTATAACACTGACATTTAAAGTTCCAAACTGGTTTGATTTTGGCAGACTTGTTCCATCTCTTTTGCTTCCCTTTTGTAGATTCTTCTATTCCTCTCCTGCCATATGAAATACACCACTGCTGCAAAACATATTTTTAAAGCTTTATATTCTGCACTTCTGGCCATATTCAACCTGGTGACTCGGACTACCAATTCTTCCCATTGTTGAGCTGGTACTCGGACCTCTAATCTAGCTTGTATGCTTCCCTATATTGGGCTTATATACCTGCAGTTTACTAGCAGATGGTCCACTGTTTCTCTCGCAACTTTGCATAATTCACAATTTGGATTCTCAATATTGATCTTCATTATGTCTTTTGTATCTAGCTTTCCTACAACTCCTAGCTAGAGGATTACCGCATGTGTAGGTTAGATGTCTACTTCCTAGACCATGTTACTTCACTTCACTCTTCTTGTTGGCGTTTCCTTAAGACACTTTTTGCAGGATTTTTTACCGAAGACCTTATTACTGGTCATTATCCACACTCTCTTGTCGTTCCTTGCTGTTTGAATCATTGAGAGATTGTTCATTAGATGTTTTGCTCCTCTTTTTCTGTTAAATGGCCACTTCCACTGATTTTTGTTTATGAAACTATAGACTTTAGTGCTTGGGCTGATCATTCGTTTGAGATGTTGCAGCTTCTGTACTTTATACAAAGGTCCTCTTTGATGCCAATTATTAAACTAGAAAAATGTCTTTTTCCTATTACCTATTATGCTTATAATTAAGTCTTGCATCCACTTTCTGGTCTCAAGGATCTGTTTGAGGTGCCATGTCATGTTCTATTTTGTTTTCAACCTCTATAAGCTGTTACTCCATATGTATACTTTATGCACCCACTTTACCCATAATTCTTCTTTATTGCTATATATCCACCACAACTTCTTTCCTAAACTAATTTTATTATATAGTCTAGTTGAGTAAATTCCTAACCCCCCTTGCTTTTTCTATTGACATAACATTTCCTAACTTACTTTAGCTTTCCTTCTGCTTGAGTTGAGTCCATTCCATATGAAGTCTTTCAACTTTTTGTCTCTCTCATTTAAAATTCACTTTGGGACTGATATGTGGTTAATCCAGTAACTTACCAGATAGTTAATTATTGTTTGAACAATTTGTAGTCTCCCTCCATAGCTGGGGAATATATTGCACCAGTGACTAACTTTTTTATGGAACCTCTTCATTAGTGGCTTGTAATCATTTGCTGACAACTTTCTTTATGAAATTGGTACTCCAAAGTACTTGAATGACATGGTACCTTTCTTCATTCCCATTTTAGTTTCCCTTGATGCTGTAATTAAATTAGCATTATCTGATAAGTAGAAGCTGCTCTTGGAATGGTTACTCTGTATTTCTGATAGTTCCTTGAATTCTTCCATAGCTTATAATAATGTGTCAATGGAATACTTGTGCTCCAATAGGGCTGATAACACCTCCATTACTAGTGCAAAAAGATAAGGGGATATTTGGCCTCCTTGTCTAATACCTCTCTTTAGTTATTTGGTTGGCTCCCCATTTACTAAAATTATAATGGAGGAGTAGTGACGCACTCCTCAATCCATTGTATAAACTTCCTCAGATATCCCATAGCTTTTAAAGCGTTAATAAGGAAGCTCCAATGAATAGTGTCATAAGCTTTAGGTAAATCCACCTTGATTGTGCAATTACTCCTGCTTGCCTTACTATTGTAACCTTTCATTAATTCTTAGTAGAGAAATAATCTGTTTCCAATTGTCCTTCCTCTTACAAATGAATCAGAGGGATTGATGATGTTCCTTAAGCTTTCCTTCAGCCTATTTGCATTGAGTTTTGTTATCAATTTGTACAGGACATTTCAATAAGCTATAGGCCTATACTCCCTTATCTTACGAGTATTAGTGAGTTTAAGGACAAGGCATACATAGGTTTTGTTCCATTTGTTAAGTAATCTACCATACTGGAAAAACTCTTTAACTACTTTAGTCACTTCTTCCTTTAGTATTTCCCAATGTTCTTGGAAAAACTCCTATTGAATCCATCAGGCCCAGGTGTTTTATCCGGGATCATTGAGAAAAGCGCTGCCTTGATTTCTTCTTCTTCTTCCACATCCTTTATTAATTCATGTTTTTCCAGCTATGAGATCTGTTTGAGCCTTTTTGAGATTGCTTCTGGAATTTGTTTAACATTCCCACTTTGCCCAAATTGCTAAAGAAAATGATCAAAGATGAGATCTTGGAGATTCTTCTGACCTTGGACTTATGCCTCATCTCCTTTTAATAGCACTATAATGTTATTTGTATTTCTCCTTGATTTTATTAAATTCATGTAGTATTTGAAGCATCTTTCCCCATCCCTCAGCCACAACATACTAGACTTTTTTCGCGCTAGCTCTTCATAATTTTGCAGTGCATCATTATACTTTCTTATCATTTCTGCTTCCTCCTGTTTTAGTCTCCAATCTTCTAGTTTTAGCACTATTCTTCTCTGGCATTCCTATAGCATCTTCAAGGTATCTTGCTTCTCCTTTTGATCTGTGATTGGGTGTTGTTTACTTAGAGTTTTTAGCCTCTCCTTAACTTCTTTAGCTCAATTGTTAATTAGTACGCTTTAGTACCATTCATCCTTATTTTCAGTCCTTCACTCACTACTATTCCGAATTTTGGCAACCTTATCAGATGATTAAACACCTTGAAAGGGATTCTTTTAGTTGCATCCTGGCCTACTATCTGAAGCAACAGAAGGAAATGATTTGACATAGTTGGATCGTCATAATTGGCCATACTCAATGGGAATTATTGCATCCACTTATCATTCACTAGACAACAATCAAGTTCTTTAATAAGAAACCATTCCCTGGATTGTTTATTGCTCCATGTGTGCAAATGCCATGTTCCTTTCAGATCTGTCATCCTAATTACACCAACCAATCTCTACAGTTCGATTCCTTTCTACTGAGACCATTTCTTACGACCCCTAACTTCATTTGAATACAGAGTACAATTGAAATTGCCCACCACTACTAAGGTGCCATCGTAATTATGTTGATTTTGATAATTTCTGCCCATAGGGTTGTTCTTTGGAATCTACAATTGTTAACATATACTACTAAGATGTCTAATCTTATATTGTCATTCTTTATGCTAATCTCTCCATGAATCATCTGGTCGATGCATTTCTAGTTGATCACTTCAACCTTAGATGAACTATACCGAAATACCACTCTCCCATTTAGTTGGCTAGAGTGATTTGTTATTGTTTTCCATTCTTTGCTCAAAAACCACAAACACTTTCCCAAGTTCTCTTCCTTATTTTTTGTTTTTCCAACAGACTAATAAAATCCGCCTTCCTATTCCTCATATAATCCATTATAACAAGTTGCTTATTCATATTATTTAAACCCCTTTGATTCCATATGATTCCCTTCATCATTTCTTCTTTTTCCCTGATCTTTTCTTGTGGTTTTTCTACCTTCTCCAGTTGGGGTTTTTGCTGTGTTTAACTTAACTCTTGAAGTTTCCCCTCTCTCCCACATAGGTGTTCAGATGCCTTGTTCTTGCTTCTAGTCTTACATCCCCCTTCCTCTTGAGTTTCTTTCAACACCTCCTTTCCAGATAGTTGCATCTCCTTTCTGTTATGTTCTATTTCACTTTGCTGCTTTGTGATTTCCTAATTTTCTGTGTCATTCAATATCTAGCCTACTTTTACCTCTTCTACCTTCTTTTTTTCCCAGTTTTTCATCTCCCCTATTCCTTGTGCTTTATTCAAATTATCCTTATCATCTAGTTTCTCCTTACACAATAGAACTGTCTAAGTTTGCTACATATCTGGTTCACTATTTTTTGTTTGTTCCAGCACGTTCACTGCTATTTCCTTTGATCCCTCTTGTTCTTCCCTTTTATCATTTACTCTCCACTCATTATTTTTCTTATTTTTTCTTGGTTTCCGCATGAAATTCTCATATTATTTTCAACCAATTCCCCCTCTTCCATTAGTTTTATTATCTTCAAGTTTTCTGGTAACTGTTTAGTAATATCCACATCAATGATCCTACTCTTCTCATAAGAGATGTATTCTCATCCATACCCAACAACTTGCCAACCTTGCTCTTAATGTAACTTAACCCCCTCTACAATCTAATATTCCAATGACACTTATAGAAGTTCACCCAAAGTGGGACTTTGTTCAACTTCTTTTTATCCAAATTCACTCCAGGATGCCACACTTCCAATGGTATTGGATGCTCCTGAATGTGCCAAAGGCTGGCTTCAACAACCCTTTGAGCATACTCCTTAGATTTGAACTTAAATATGAACAATTCATCCTTATTAAGCATTACATTTAACAAACCCATATTTCTCTAAGCCACATTTGCCCACCTATTCACTATAGGAAGTGCTAATTTTTTCTCTAAGAAGTAACCCACTACAGAAGATTTCCATTTCAAAGCAACCTTTCTCAATACCTCCAATGGAGCATAAATAGGTCTTTCAAAGTTAGATATTACATATCTAAATGTTCCCAAAATGTTAGCATTGCTAAACACCGAAGACCTAGTAGCTTTCGGCCTCTGCTCTTATGCTTTGGGCTCCATTGCACCATTCAAAGATGGAAATTCTATCGAGTCTAGTGTTGATGTGTCTCAGTTTAGTTTTAGGGGTTTTACGTTTGCTGTTGGATTGACAGGTTATTTGTCTCATAGATGGGGATGGGTTTTTCTATTGTCATGGTGTATCTAAGGTTTAGTTAAGGAAAGGGGAAGGGGAAGATGGTTGTTGAAAAATAATGTATATAGAAGATAGGGGGTGAGAAGGGGTCGTTTGTCGAAAAAAGGGGGTTTGGAAGGATTGCCTATAAGTCAAATGAGGTTTTGTAACTACTTTAAAGTCAAACTTAGTCAAGCATAAAGTCTAGGAAAAGTAAAAGAGATGCAGAAAAGAAAGTCGAAGTTTAGGGAAGTGCCATAACTGCAATAAGAAAGGTCATACAACAAAGGATTGTTGGTCAAAGAAGAAGTTTGTGGAGAGTAATGATGCCACTTCCAAAAGTGAGGAAAAATGGGAAATTGAAGCGCTTTTTGGTACAAAAGAGGAGTTAGCTCACGAATGATATGAAACACTTTTTGTTGCAAAAGAGGAGTTAGTTTTTACAGTAATAACATCTAAACATATTGATTATCAGAAAAATTGGATTATTGACTCGAGTTGCTCAAATAATATAATTGGTGATAAAGAGAAGCTACAGGGTCTATCAGAATATAAAGGAAGTCTTGTGGTAGTGAAAGCAAAAAATTTAAAATTACTGATAGCTCACATTGGTAATACCATAATCTCTCCCAGTGTAGTGCTAATAAGGTGCCACTTCACAATGTCTATCATGGCCCAGGTATGAAGAAAAATCTCATTTCAATAGCATAATTAACATCTTCAGGTCATTTTTTTTTGGTCCACGAGATGTGAAGATATATTGTGACCTTGAGGTTAAAGAAGAATCCATGATGAAGGGATAGAGGCAAGATTCAGTTTATATGATGTTTGTGAAAGTAACACATGTAGATAACATGAGGAAGAATGAGACGATAGATATTTAGCACATGAGGTTAAGTTACGTTAGCTATTTTAAGATAAATGTGATGATGAAGAAGTCGATGGTCTTTCCCAATTAGAAGTAAGGATAAACAATATATGTACAAGCTGTCATTTTGGAGAAGCACACCAATTACCATATAAAGACTCCATATTTAAAGAAAAAGAGCCACTAGTATGACTAAATGAATCTTTCTAATCTCAAATGTATTAGAGATTACTAAATCAAAAATGTATTATGACTTGATTAGTAATCTATGTTATATTAGAATCTTTCTAATCTCAAAATAACATTGTTATAAGTAAATTATACCTTAATAATTACTTATAAAGTTAATATTCACATAACTTTGAATTTAAATATTAACTCATAAATAGAACAACAAATATCTTTAATACTTAATAAGATATCTCAAATATTAAACAACCTTAGTACATTATTTATGTATTTAGACTAGAATAGCTAACCAATTTTCATTTCTATCTCTATAGATCTAATTCTTATAATTAAGTTGTTACCTTTTCATATCCAATATGAATTATTCTTGGACAATTATATTTTCAACAATTAAATATATGAATTATTGTTCTCTTTATGAGCAATGTCTCTATATACTCCTATTGAAAAGGAAAACTATACACTTACTAACCTTTTTATAAACAAGATGAATTTATAATCATCTCTAAAATAAACTCTTGAAATTTAGCATGAAAGTGAATCTTTCAATGTTTGGTAATCTTTCAACTATACATCAAATATATCAATAAAGGTATTAGTTCCCATGTCTTCCGATACAACCCATAAGGGTTTGCCCTTTCTTTGTGCATAAACTCTTGTGAAGGTTTCTCGCAGTTTCAGTATTTCATTGGATGTATTGTGATAAAATTTGAACTTTTCAAACTTCATCTTACTCTTACTACTTATCTTAAGGGCCATTCTCCTATAAGTATACTTTGAAACAACCATTTTGTTTGATAGGGTCTGTGATATTATATCTAACCTTTTGAATATCTCATAACCTTTTATTATTTAATTTAAGTATAGACTTAATCGATAACAGATGTGTCACTAAGCATCACATTTTAAAATCCTATTCTCTATATATAACCAAAAAATATATATCTCACCATGTCGATCTTATTAAAGTGCTTTAGATAATCAATACTTAATTTCTAGTTGGATTTAAATACCTTGAACTTTTAAAAAATTTAGATCATTGTCTCATTTAATACATATGACTATATCACATAAAGTCATTAGTACATCTAATAAAACAAAATCATCCTTTATGAATTGTTATTACATCAAACACATCTTATCTATAAGATTT
Organism: Erythroxylum gracilipes; assembly: GCA_026413385.1. NCBI lineage: Eukaryota > Viridiplantae > Streptophyta > Magnoliopsida > Malpighiales > Erythroxylaceae > Erythroxylum > Erythroxylum gracilipes. The sequence continues at coordinate 26,569,657 of JANZLC010000001.1, forward strand.
AACAACTTAATACCATCATCATCCTTTTGCCAAAGGTTAATTTGGTCACCCTTCAACCCAATAAGTTTCATAAGTTTTATACAATTTATAATAAAAAGGAGACATATATCCTTAAATACAGCTTTTTAATTCTCATTATGTCGATTTAACCATCATGGAATAAAAGAATAGGTCCGATTATCTTACTTTGTATTGTTTCCCCTTATGTTAAGTATAAAGCTCCCTTAATCCAACATATATAAATGTAATCTTGGACCAACTTCTTTTAATTAACAATATATGTCATATCATACCTTAAACATTGCAATAATATTAAGTCTAAATTTAGTATGAAATACTCAAAAGTATGACTTATCAATCACATCTTATATAACTCTTAGATCCTTTAGGTACCGACTCTTATTAAAACATATCTTAAATGTTATCCCTAACTTTGCCTCTAAATTCATATAATCGTGAGTCACTCATCTAAATCACACAAATTTAGTTAAGTAGGACTTATTAATGTAAGAAAAAATATATTCAAATTAAAGAAGCCTTGAGTCACTCAACAAGCCTTACAATAAATAAAACTATATTTTTATACTTAAATATTGGAAAACAACAGTTACATTCTCAATATATAATTAATATTTTAATATCAAACATAAAAATAAAGTGTGCAATTTATATATACATCTGTATAAAATATCAAGCTTTGTTTGATTCTAGTTATTGATCTTTCATAATCTAAAATAATTTTTCCAACTCTTTGGAAAATTAAAATAGTTAAACTCATTGACACTTAAATGAATTAATTTTATATTCTCAATTGAAAATTAATTTGATTTGAAAATAGTTTTCAAATTTAATTGGAATATATTTTCAATTACCTTGATTCCTCTAACAAAAATAAGTGAGAACAATTTTCAATAAATTATACTTCTTACTTATTATGATTTGGAAAGAAAACTCCTTTATCAAAATTTTATAAGATCTTCTAATCTAATTAGGAAACCATTTCTATTCTTATCAAAAATTACTTTTTCTTAGTTAGAAAAATATTTTCTAATATTAAAAGAAACTAATTTCAAAATTAAATAAAACAATTTTAGAAAGGTCATTATTCTCAATTAATAAATAAAAATATCTTTTAAAATTTAATCAAGAAAAATACTTTTCTAATACATCAAGAAAGCTATTTTTTATAAATCAAGAAATAATTTATAAATAAATAAAGTAATAATTATCTAAATAAAATAATAAATTTAATTTATTTCAATTAAATTGAAATAAATAAATTTAATTAAGAAACATATTTCTTAATAATTTAAGAAAATACTTTTCTTAATTTTAAATAGTGTAATTAATTAATTTTAATCTAATTGAAATATAATTAATTATAATTCTAGAAATGACTTTTCTAAAATTTAAATTTATATATGAATCTAATTATTAATCTTAATCACATCAAGAAAAATAATTGATTTAAGATTTTAAGATAATTTTAAATTTTGTTTTAAAATAAGTCTTAGAATACTATTTCGAAAGGATAACTTTAATTATCTTTGGATTACTTCGATCCAAACACCTAAAGAGGCCATATTCCAACACTAGAATAATTCTATCCTTTTATTCACACAAGTGTTGCTCATAGCTAGGAATACCCTCTTCCTGGCCTAGAACAAGCCTAACGTAATAACCTTATTTTCAAACAAGTCTCTTCTTAACTTTTCAGGAATCCTAGAATCAAAGTTGAAACCCTAGCTGCCTCCCTCAGGGTATGTCGCCGGTTGTTTCATATGTTTCTGCCACAATCGGGAGCTCCTCAACGACCACGCTGCTGCTCGAAGTTATTTTCTCCCCTCATCATGGACTGTCGTAGACTTCCTCTCGTGATGTAGTTGTAGCCTTTTCATTTGCGTGTGTTGCTTCTCTGCCTCAGACGTTGTTGGCAGCTCAACATTGCACCTCCACCTTGAGGCGTCTTCTCTAGCTGCCAGGTGCTTCAATCTTTTAATAGATGCAGCTGCCATTAACTTATCACTATCGCCTGCTTTACGTTTACGTCATCTTCTCCAGCCATGATAACAAGTATACCATAACGTAAACAAATTCCCCATCAAACCATCATTGTAGGCCTCCAATTCTCCAGCAATTTTAAGCATGTCGTTGCCTCTCTACTCCTCATCACCAACAACCACAACAACTAAGAGAGACAACCAAAACACATCCCACCAAACACAGCCGACAAAACACCCAAAAACCCAGCCAAAACAGCTAAGTTGTCATCCATCACAGAATATAACAATCATATGCCATACTGGTTTAGCTATATTAGGAGGATTCCTAAAACCCTCACAGACTATTTGGTTTACCTTCATAAATAGATAAGAAATGAAATAGTGATTCTTTTAGAATAGAATAGATATGAAATATATGGTTCACCTATATAAATAGATAAGGAATGAAATAGTGATTCTTTAAGAATAGAATAGATGATGAATATACATAATATGTATTATTTAATTTAGTTTATTCTTAAGAATTTCTAATGATGATGTAATGCTAATGTTTGATTTGAAAATATAAATTTGGAATAATAAAAATAACTAACAAAAACAAATATCCATAATTGTTGTGGATTAAAATTCAAACAGTCAAAAAGAAGAAAATAAGGAAATAAAATCAAACACAGTCAAGAAGAAGAAAGCAATGACTAGGTACTAAAGTGAGAAGTCCTCAATAGTCAAAGACATGCATAATAAAGTACTAAGTGGCTTTAATAACAACACCTTTCGCCAAAGTAGAGAGTCATGTAATTGGTCAGGTTGAAGCTCCCAGATAAGAACACTCCAGGGGGTATATAAAGGAGGGAACCCTCTCTCCTCCTCAGATGTTGAATCCTATAAATGGCCTCCCTGAATGATTTTGTATTCAATGTCTTCCCATCACCTACAACCCTATAGTTTGTAATGGAAATTTTGTCGTTCCCCTCAACATTTGTATTAGACGCCCCTTATCCATATATTGAGTGATTATGGTACACAAGGGTCATTATTCACGAGTAATATTTAGGAGTTGCAATTATCATAGGCTCGAATCAGTCCGACCTAAAGTTCACTGGTCAAATTCGAATTGATCAAGTCTCGGACATGATTTTCTTTGCCTGATCGAATCTCCGACTAGGCTCAAGCTCCGATTGTTCAAGCTCAACTTAGCTCGAAACTTAACTTTTCTAAACAAAATGACATTTATTTTACTAAAAATGATGTTATTTTATACTTTTAATTTAAAAAATTTATTGGGTTGAGTTAGGCTGAGCTTAGGCTACCTCTAAACCCATCAAGCTTGGGCTTAGGCCCAATTGGACCTCGACCCTAAACTGAACCTCAGTCATTACCATCCCTGATCATATATGGATTGATAGATTTCTCATAATTGGTATTGCTACTCGTGCAATTATTTTTACGGTAAAAGAATATGATCCGACTATTCGATACAACAATCTACTAGAGAAGAAGCTGTATGAAATGAAGATCTCACACGTGGTTTTGGAACGAAAATTCTTTGAATCAAATGACTACTGTAATAAACGTCTATTCAATCCGAAGAAAATTACACAGAAGCTTATCACTGTCAAAATTTTGATTTTCAATGTCAAAATATATGGAATAACTATTTTAAGTGTCAATAAATTGTACATATACTTTTACTTGTGTCCTCATTTGTTATTGTAATTTAGGAGTTAATTATATACTCTTAATTTGGTGATATTTCTCATAATTATAATTAATATCAAATTACATTATTTTGTT
>JANZLC010000001.1:26575656-26586890 GCA_026413385.1 Erythroxylum gracilipes
CATCTTAAACTCAGAAAACTTGCAGATAGATGTTGGTGACTTGTTTGGAAATAAAGATGGTATTGTTTATGCTAACTTTTTGCTTTAATGTCTCAAGGATCAAATCCATGTTAATTCTGAAATTCAATATCTGGAACACACTGTTTCTATCATTGAAATTCAAGGTTTATATAACTTCAAACCTAGAAAAGATGAATAACATCAAATATATTGTTACAGGTACGCCACCGAACATAGATGCGGAGTAGTTGTTAAAGGACCAAGGCTTAGTGGTAATATATCTGGAACAGATCCGCTTAAGGATAACCGCTTACTGCTTCAAGCTGAACCTTTAGATGATACTGATGAGGCAAAGCACACAGCTGTTGTTGTTAATGAGCTGTCAAGGGAGATCTCCCGAATTCTAGTAGCCCATCCTATAAATGCTAAAAGGTTAAGTGAAGGGAAAAACATTGCCAATGTTGTCCTCCTAAGAGGGTGTGGTATTCGAATTGAGGTATGCTACTTCTCAGCGTGTCATTTTCCATTGCATAGTTTGACTAATTCGTGTTGAATATGCTTTTATATTACAGGTTCTGTCGTTTGAACAGAAACATGGGTTATGGCCATGCATGGTAGCTCCCACTAAGATAATTGCTGGCTTAGGCCTCTCACTTGGTATTGATATCTTGGAAGCTCCTGGTGCAACCGGAGATTATCGAACACTTTTGACGTCAAAAGCGACCGCCATTGCTAACGCACTGTCTGCACCTTTACAAACTTCTCCAAATGTATTTGTACCTGGGGAGGATGAACACAAACCTGGTCGGCCAGATGGCTATGATTTTGGGTTTCTCCATATTAAGGTACTTCAACCCATTTTGGTGACACCATTAATGTATTCCCCTGTGTTCTCATGCACATTTCGACGAACTTGCCTTACGATCTCAAATTTCAGGCCATAGATGATGCAGGTCATGATAAAGCAAGCCTTTTCAAAGTAAAAGGTTTGGAAGCTGTGGACAGAGCTATTGGTCAACTGGCCAAACTACTCTGGGAGGTAGAATCATCTGGGGAGTTCCAGTATTGCCTTTGTGTCACCGGAGATCACTCTACCCCAGTGGAATACGGGGACCATAGTTTCGAACCAGTTCCTTTTGCTTTGTGCCGGTTAAGAGACTTTGTCGGTGCAGTGGGGGGTGACTCTGTCGTCATGAAAACCTCCCTCGATGCTTTTCCTCTGCCAACAATCAAGGCTGGTGAAGATCTGGAGGCAGAAGATATAGAGGCTCAGAGCAGTAGCAAAGAACTTAAAGCCTTCAGTGGCGATTCAGTTAGTGAATTTGATGAAATATCAGCATCAAGGGGTTGTCTTGGACGATTTCCTGGAGGAGAAATGATGGGAATTATAAAGAAATTTCTAAAATTAAATTCACTCTCATAACAAGTTGAAGAAAAGGATTGAGGGGAAGTACTTGTTTGAGAATAAACAGTCCATGATTCACTAATTTTCTGTGCAGAGTGTTCTTAGAACTAAATAAACAGTCCATGATACACTCATTTTCTGTGATCTGCAGAGTGTTCTTAGAACTGTAAACTGTTTGATTCTGCTTTTCTTTGTTTATTTTCCTCATTTAATCCCCTGGAGGGTTTTCAGTGCACAATTTCAAGTTGGGTTGGAGCCAAAATTTTGGGTTTCAAACTCATAAAGTTAACTTGAAGCTGGCCAATCTAAAAACTAAAAAATAGTTTAAAGCACCGATTAAAAAATTCAATTAGTTCAGTCGGTTCAATCCTAAAAGTTTTGAATTGTCTAATTTTTAAGTTCAGTTTTTAAATTTTCAATTTAATTTATTTTAATAACTTTTATTGTTAAAAACTATCAATTAATTAATTACCTTGTTCATTTTTTAAATTAATAAATTATAATAAACTAAAATAAATCAATTAATTTATACTTAACATTTTTTTTAATTAAACTTATAGATAAAGACAATCTCTTTCAATCATATTTTAAATTCTTTAATTTTATTCAATCTTTAGCTAATTTTAAAGTAGTCTAATACAAGTTTAACATTTTAAACCTTAAATTTTTTATCTTAGCGATTTAACTTATGATTTAGATTTTAAATAAAATATTAATTATTTATTTTTAATTATTTATGACTTAAAAATAATTAATTTTCAATTAGTAACATCAAGCGATAAGATTAAAAATAGAATTGAGTCAGAATTGTATCACTTCTAACCTGTTCGATTTAACATCTAATATGTAACTTGAATCCAAAATGATATTAAATCGATGCTGTTGTGATTAAAGATGAAATTTAGGGTGAGGCCTCCTTGTCCTGCCTCGCCCAAGCTAGATCTAGGTTGATTGTGTTTTGAGTCGAACTCAGACTCGGGCTATCCAGGCTCAATCGATCTCAAATCCCTACACATATCAGCAAAATGAAATCGTTTTTTTACATTTTTAATTAAAAAATAGCTTGGGCCATGCCGGGTTAGATTCAGGCCACCTTCGGCCTGACCAGGCCGAAGCTCGGGCTCGACCATATTTCCATCTCTAATTTTGTCAACTCAGTTGAGCCGGTGGAGGTTGATCTAACCCCATATTGGGTTGGGGTGTACCAAAAGTGACAGAAAAAATAATTAAAAGTAACATTAATTCTCATTTTGACCAACCTAAGTTTAAAAAATTTCAGTTCCCGCCATCCTTTCTACTTCTGCGACGGAGCGACTCTTGTCTCGAGTCTTGAACAATCCGTGTTTTTGGGTATATGGACAGTCCAATCGAGGGAATGGGATCTGTGGTTGCAACAGTGAGTGGGTACCATGGATCAGCCCGGTTTGATCTCATCAAGCTCATCTCTAAGACCGGTGCAAATTTCGTCGGCGCAATGTCCAGGTCTACCACACACTTGGTACGTCCCAGGCTCTTCAATGTCTCGGTTGTTTTGAAATCCAAATATGGGTACTGTTTAGATGAGATGAGTCAGAGATGTGTGTTGAAAGATTTGGTTCATCTCCTGGCTGCTTCTTGATAGGTGTGTTGGAAATTTGAAGGGAGAAAGTTCGAACTTGCGAGGGAGTTTAATACAATTGTTGTTAATCATCGGTGGATAGAAGAATGTATAAAGCAAGGAAGACGTGTCCCAGAACATCCTTATACCTTGCAAAGGTAATGATCCTCATTTCTGGGATTTTCGATGTTTAGGGTTGAATTTTTTTTTTGGTTTGAATTGATTGTGCTATATTACTATCACAATCAGTAGTCTGAGTTTATGACCTATTATCATTTTTAGTGGACAAGAAATTGGCCCTTTATTGCTTGAATGTATGGATAATTCTGAAAATTTGAATGAGGAAGGAAGGCCGTTGTTTGAGAATTCAAACATTCTTGGTGACATTGACCGGAAAATAACCGGTATGGGCGGTGGAGATTCTGATCTTGGTGGTTGGACTGATTCCTTTTTGTTGAAGGAGGTAACATGGAAAGCAACCCGATTCGGCTTAGTTTCTTAAGTGCATTGGAAACACTATTATTGATCTCATAGTCATCCTTTTTATCTACCATTTCACGGTTGAACTGCAGGATTCATGTCATGTGGCCAGAAACAACAAAACCAGAAAGTATAACTCAAGGCGCAAATGCTGTAGAAAAAGTTCAAGGCAAGAAAAATGGTCTGGTAGCAGAGAATGCCTTGAGGAGATTCCTTCATCTGGGCTAGTTATTCGAGAGGTATTGGATGCGAGTAATTCTTGGCTCCCTTTCTTCTTCAAATTTTAAACAATAGAATGTTGTAGTAGCAATAAGAGTTCTTGGCCCTGTTCATTTTTGTTTATTCTCAGTTTTAACATTAAGCTTGTTTTGTCTTTCTATTAAAATCAATCCTTTAAAATTTCTTGATTTTAATGGGAAGCACTTTATTTGTTCCTCTGTTTGGCCAAGATACTCAACCTTTGTTATGATAACAACTACTTTAAGAGTTGTAAATTCAGCACTTCAAGATATGCTCATTGGAGAACACAGTTGTGGCACTCGGGGGTTATTACATCTTGGTTATTTCATCATTTTGATGGACGTTTGTGCTCCGTAGAGTGTGAAAGTTGGGTATGACAGATGGGAAAGATATCTGTTCTTGAGAAGCCAAGTGGATGCATAAAATATAGTTTGGGCTTTCTCAAGAAAATGCCAATTTCAGGAAAGATAAAGTTTGTATGCATAAGCATTTAAGCCTGGTTTTGAGGTGCTTATGTTTCTTAGCTGCATTTTCCGGTCCCATCGTAGTTAATTATTTGTCCTTGTCCATACCAATTTTATGCAAATAGTTATTGGTTTATGAATGCTTATTTTATTTAGGCACTTCATAAGACATTTCTTTCATTGTTCAGTTTGATTAGCGCTTTAGCTAAAAGGAACTTTTGATTCTCTTATTAACATATTCCTTGCCTTTCCACCTCGAAAAGTATGGAGATTCAGATACAGAATTTTCTATGCGTCCTCCAAGAGAGAAAAGATTTGCAAGACATGTGGAGCCTTACGCAGATACTAATCTGCGTTCAACAAGAGGAAAAAGAAAGATAACTGATTACATTGGAGACACTTCTTTGGTGAATTCTAGTTGCGATGGTCGGAGACTCACGAAGAAACATTCTGGCAGAGACAAACTGGAGACAGTGGTTTTGGATTCTGATGAAGAAAGCTATCCAAATCGATTTGTTAATAAGAAAACTGACACAGCAGCTCCACCTCAAACAATAAATGATGAAAGGATTATTGAATTATTCCAAAGTGGAGGAACATCAGGGGCTGCATTGAATGAGGATGACAATTTTACGGCTGAGCAATTAGATGAAATTGAAGATACTAGAGAGCAGAATTCCGCTGCTTCTGGTAATTCAAATTCATCCCCCATAAGTGTACTAAGAGCACTAGAAATATCAAATGGAGCTACAGCCAGTAAGGACCCGCCTGAAAATATCCAAAATGAGGATCTGCATGAGCCTATTGCAACATTACCCACTTCAGTGGATATATCATGCGCTATATGTTGGACTGAGTTCAGTTCAACCAGAGGGATTTTGGCATGTGGACATCGATTTTGTTATTCATGCATCCAAAACTGGGCTGATCATATGGTACTTACTGTCTTCTTGTTTAACTTTTGTTGGTCCCTTATCATTAATGCACTACCAAACTTGAATTGCATGCTTGATAATTGTTTCATTTGATGTTTCACAAGTTTTTCATCTTGTTTTCTAGTTTCTCTATTTTCAATTATGCTACTCATTACACGAGAGCATTTTACAGTTTCAGGTGATAGTTTTCCATTTCTGTTATATGCTGCATTCCGTTAGCTGAAGTTTGTTCTGCCGCGACCATATGTATAGGCTTCACGCAGAAGGATATCTACTTGTCCTTTGTGCAAGGCTAGTTTTCTGAGTATTACAAAGGTAGTGGATGCAGCCACTTCTGATCAGAAAATTTACTCTCAGACTATACCACTTGCCTCATCAGCTACAGACGTTTTCAATTTAGTCTATCAAGAAAGACAAATAGTTGGCACCGAGGTAATTCTCATGCTTGTGATTATAAACCAATACGACTTTGTTGTTACAAATTCTATCTAGTTACTCATTTTGTATTTAACTTTTGCTATTTGAGATATACATGGAGTATTTCATTCCTTCATTAGTCATTTTGTCCAGCAAACACTTTTAGAAATGTCCAGAAATCTTTTGATCACTTTGTAATCTGTTACCTTCCTTTAAGCTTCTTGCAAGATAAAAAGTGGTTGTCGAATTTGTTGTGCTTCATTTGCATTACGTTATTTCTGTGGTTTTATTCACATATGATGATGAAAATATACACACTAATTTTTTTTATTTCCTCATTTACTTTTTGTTGTTTAATGAGAAGAGAGTAATTTAAGTAAACTTGTAACTGTACTATGGAGGATAAAATGACCCTGAGAATGGTTATCAGTTCATATACATGTACAACTTTGATTTATCACAGGAATGACAACGCACCTAAGTATGGTGATTGAATCAAGAAAGGTGAAGCCTCAAAAAGTTAAAAAGAATTTTTTTTTAACAACCAATTACATCCACGAGAGAATGATGTAATTTCCAACGAGGCATTCATCATTTAATTGTTAATAATTCCTCCTTTGGCCATTAGAGGACATAAGAGATTATATATAACTTAATTGAGGCCATTGTTCGGTATTTCCTGTATGGAGCAGCTAGGATTTGTATGTTACATGATATGAAGGGATATAGTCATAAGCCACTGGTTTTTGTTATTAACAGCTTAATGTTATCGCGTTGTTTTAAAGGATGTATATTCTACACATAGAATCCTTTTCGGGATTATTATCTTGAAGCTAAGCCTTTTCCTTTCATTTAACAGTCCTTTGCAGGTCCAGTATGTATTGAATGCCGCTGTACTGAACCTGAGGATCTTCTCATTCATTGTCATGTCTGCCAAACTCGATCTATTCATTCCTACTGTCTAGATCCCCCTCTGTCACCTTGGACCTGCGTTCATTGCAAGGATCTCCAAATGCTTTACCACCATAATTGGTACTAGCGTGCGTTGATAGAGTTGCTGCCAATATTGTGCCAAAAGGTTAACGCACTTGCACATTGAAAATGCATACTGCTGCTCAAGGTTTTTTAGACTTTTGTGTTAAATCAATCAAGAAAAATTCACAATTTTCTGGGTCTGAGGAGCCTTCTCAACTACCAAACGACAGTTTGTTATTGATTATCAAGCTATCTCCATAATGACTAGACACATCTTTAATTAGTTCCTCATCTCACTTCCTAAGGGAAATCAGCTGCATCAGGTCCCTATTACCCTCATTTTGTTGAATTATTTGTGGAATGTCCTGTAATCGTCTATGATTTATAACAGTGTAAACCTTAAGATCTAGTCGTCTGATATAAATGAAAAATGTTGATTTCTAGTTCTTGTATGATAATCTTCTAACTGATTCCGAAAAATGGGATGATTTGATTTAACTTATCAAACCTTTTCATAAATCTGAACTTATTTCTCATGTTCAGAACAATATTTAAGCTTGATAGTTTGCTTAATTGTAACTCTGGCTAATCTTCTGAAGTTTGCTGGACCCTCTTCAAATTCAAACTAAAGGTTAAATGTTTTCGTCTTCGTTAAGAAAACAGTCACATCTACATGTTGATTGCCATTGGAGATCCATTAAAGAGTCGAATTCTTGCAGTACTACAGGACAAGGTCCTAAAGGTACGCAATCTTGTTTTAGTTTACTTGTCAGCTTAGATAATGCATGAAGATTCTAACTCCTTCGTCCTCGAAACACCAATAATACCATGATGTTCCAAAAGCACCTTTTTTTATGAAATAGTTTATGTGGTTGCCTTGTGCATATTTTTTCATGTGGACACTCCTTTCTGTAAACCAATAAGCAGGGAAGAATGTGGACTTGACTTTTTGAGCATGTATTGTTACGTGCCACATAAGGACCAACTTCTCACGTTGTCTTTATATCTCATATTCTGAGTCTCATGTGTTCTTATCACTCCTAGTTCCCACAAACCATCTTTCTTGCTTGTCTTTGTCATCTATATTAAAATAGTGAAGTCATGTAGGGTCCTTGTGCTTCTTTAGAATTCTCGATTACTTTAGATTTTGCCTCTTTTTGCTCCACCACTCATGAAGCTTGGACAATCCCACAAGTGGGGAAGATGTTGTCAACAATTAAAATACCAACTGTATCGTCAGATTTGCTTCACACCCTCGTTAGATTCTCTGTAGTGCATGAGAAAGAGATGGATAAATCTCATAAAAGAAAGAACTATGATTTTCTATTACAAAAAGTATTATGATCAAAATTTACACTATTTTATCTACGAAAATAAGTATATTGGATTCAATTCTAAACCTTCGGTAGGATTCAATATGTTGGATTCATGATATAATGGTTTCTATTCAGGATTTAGGAATTGGTTCGATTCCATCTCTTGCTCTTGGATCTGCTGCCCCTCAAGAAAAATGAAAACAAAAATAAAGATTCCATCAAAGTTTTAAATTGCAGATATGATCTTCCGATTCAAGTCTTCAGAAAAATATAAAGATAAGGGATGAAAATAAGTCCGGTGTTAAATGAGTTTGAATTTAGAAATAAATTTAAGTTTGAATTTAAACTTGATTATATTTTAATGTTCGAATATGAAATTGATCATTCTAAAATATTTAAACTCAAACTTGATTAGACTTAAATGCTCAAACTGATTAAACATAATTTAACTCGTTAACTTTGAGTTACTTAGAATCTAGTTTTTGTGATTGGCTAGACAAAAAAAATTATGTTCAAATATGTAAATCAGAATTCTGTTATACCGAATTTGACCCATAGAACCAGTACCAATTTGTCATCTTTAATACAGACTACTTATTAAGTAGGTCCATTCGATTATGACAAGCCTTATGCCACCGTAATGTCGTTGTAAATGTGGACAAGAAAGGAAGGTCGAGCAATAACATCGATGGCTTCAAATGGTAATTAATGAAGCAACAAATTGTTTAATTTGTTTAAGCTTTTGGGGAAGGCTTTCTAATAACTCAACCTATGAACTTTGTATTAGTTGGTGCCTATTTGCTGTGCTTTAGAGTCTATTATCAACTAGTTGTTCTGAGTAAACTTGTTAGATAGACACAAGGATTTATTTAATATTTAGTGAAAAATAGCGATTGATTATCAATAAAGAAAAAACTTAGTTTGAACTAGTTTTTCCTAAGTCCGTCAAAACCAAATATGTAGTAAATCCCATCAAAAATGAATAATTGAAACACAGAGTCAATTTCTTAGGTAGATGAATAGTGAAATGTTGAGCTACTGGAATCGGTTATATTATATTAGTAACTCTACCACTCTTACATTCACCTTGGCGTACAAATGTCAATATGATATGTTATTTTATTCTTGATTTGTTATGATATCAGTGTCTTTTGGAGTTTCTTGTTTTTCGAATTCTTTGTGAACTTTTTCTGATTGGTTCAGGTTCTTGGTTCATCTATTGTGAGACATTTTGGTATTTCTCATGACATTGTATTCATGGAAAAATTAGATATAGCTTGTATCAAGTTTTCGGGCCAGAATTATTTTGCGTGTGAATTTCAGTTCCAGATTTATGTTAAGGGGAAAGAATTATGGGTTACTGCTGATGGCACGGATTGTAAGCCTACTGATTCAAGCAAAGCTGCTGAGTGGACAGCAAAGGATGCCCGTGTCAAGAGCTGGTTGTTGCAACCATGGATCCTTCTGTTGTCGTCAATCTAAGACCATATCTTAACAGCTATACTTGACAACAGAGACACAAGACAACAGCTAGTACTGCCTTTGATAGGTTTAAGTAGTTCCAGAAGCAAAACATAATTGATACAAACAGAAAAAGAAAACCTTATTGAAGTAGTGAAACACAAACATATATAACAAGTGTTTAAATTGCGGATTGAGAGAGCGATTAAGATAATTACAGATGAGAGGGAATATTGCAGTACGCAATTTAAGACCATGATATATATAGTGTTCTACTTTGGATTACAAAGCGTAAGTTCTGGTCTTGGGTGAATCTGCAATTCTTAGTGTCTTCTCAATAATCTTCTTGGCCTTCTTGCTTCTTATCTCCACTCTCATGCTGTCACTCTTTTCGATCTTATCATAAACTTTCTTCATCTTCAGTGACCTTATTTTGGACTTTAAGCTCACCACTACCTTGTCAATTCCCATCATCCCCATGTCTAATCTATAATCACAAACCTGCAAGTAAACGAAAAAACAAAAACAACCCTACATAAGCAGACTGACAATCATCCAAACCCAGAAGTTGGAAAGAAAAAGAAAGTTGAAAATAAGAGACTATTATGACCGAGAAGGACAATAGAAAAAGCAAAAGCCGTTGTAGTTAGCTAGGAAAATTGATAGTACTTACAAGACTGGCAGTGAGATACGAGAATTTGCGGAGAAAACAGAAGAAAGATCTTAGCAGAGGAAGTGTAAATATGGGAGATGTTATAGAGCACGCATTTGTGGAGAGAAAGTGAGATGTAGTTATTATAGAAGGGCCAGAGAAGAGAGGGAGAGATAGAGCGAGTGGAGGGGCTGACCTTCTGAGTCATCCTTTCAAAAGAATGTGTACAAGGTGTTGGCGCAGTAATAAATATATCGTGGAAAGATGCAACATATGATTTCAGAAGGTCATTCCTGTATTTAATGTAATTCTTCATACCAGTAATTAGGCCACAATGGGCTTTGGACTAAATACATATAAAATTTAAGCAAAGATAAGATTTTCTTTACTTAGTTTATTATTATGTATATTTATATGATTTGAAAAAGTTGGATTATTTAAAGTTCAGTTAAATTTGTAACTCAATTACCACTCTTGCCAGTCCGGGATTACATACTCTCCAAGAAAAGCCGATGACAATACTAGAGCTCCTCCGGCAAGACAAATTGAGAACGATGTACCACAAAATTATGAGCTAGTTTGATCTGTAATTTAGATTGTTGTTTTTCCGATGTAAAAAAAAATTGTAACTCAAATTAAAATAACATTGTTTTATTAAACCGGGTCGAACCCAATTTGTCAACCCGATGTCAATAAAGCTCTATGCTTAATTTTGCTAATGAAATTCAACATCATTACAAACTAGTCAAATGCTTGCCATTATCATAACACTATGTGCATCAACGGCATTAAAAAGAGTCTAATACAACTGTATGAAACATCTTTTTCTATACAAAATCATGAAAATAGTTCTCTCTACAAAGGAAAGTGTCACTAAATGTGACCATAATGCTTTTAGAAGTGAAGATATCTCCTCAAAATGAAATCTTGATGAAGACTAATATGTACAGAGACTTGTTGATTTCAGAGACAACAGAGGCAAACCAGCATCTCAAGAACACACCAAAACATGTATAGAGAAATCATAATTCATATCTCAAATGTCAGAAAAAGGCCCAAAGAGGACAACACAACGAACCCAGATGAGTGGGAAGCAAAAAGATAACAAGTTCACTCCAACTTCCGAGGCATGTTGTCTGTTTAGTCGATTGGGCCTCAGCCGTGGTCCGCCGTCCATTGCAGCAGTCCGGCTATGTCGATGTTTCTGTATCGTTTTCGTGTGCCAAGACAAAACAAGACGGGCTTAGGTTTGTTGGGCTGCGCTAATTGAGTTACTTATTTCCTGCCAAGAG
>JANZLC010000001.1:26597582-26608678 GCA_026413385.1 Erythroxylum gracilipes
CTATTCCCATATCAGGTATGCATGAATATGTCAAAATAAATCGTAAACCCTCTTAACTCTTTGCCAAAATTACCATTCTACCCTTTTCATTGGAGGTGGGATGTTACAAATAGAATGAAGCCTAGTGTTGCTCATCTAAGAGTTTTTGGAAGCATAACATATGCTCATGTGCCGCAACAAGAAAGATCCAAGCTCGATGATCGAAGTGTTAATCATGTATTAATTGGCTATGACTAAAATTCCAAAGGCTACCAATTGTACAATCCAAGCAATGGAAGGATTATTGTGAGCAGAGATGTCAAATTTGATGAAGAAGCAATATGAGATTAGGAGACACAAGAAGAAAGCACTTATGATTTTTTTCCCTTACTTTGAAGATGAAGAGCAAGAAACCACAACAAATATTCAAGAAACAACTCCACCTGCTTCTCCAAATACGTCTCATACTTCTTCGTCCATGCATGGAGAAAGTTCAAGTGATGGAGCAGGAAAAATAAGGAGCATTTATGATATTTATGAATAAACAAAAGAAATCAATAATATTGATGTAAGTAATTTCTTTTGTCTTCTTGTAGATAGTGAACCTTTAAATTTTAGGGAGGCTGTGAAAGACAAAAGATGGAGATAAGCCATGGAGGAGGAGATCAAGGCAATAGAGAAAAATAATACTTGGGAATTATCAACTCTTCTTAAACATCATGAAGCTATTGGATCGGTCTACAAGATAAAAAAGAATGTCAATGGAGATGTAGAGAAATATAAAACAAGGCTCGTTGCTAAAGGCTACAAGCAAAACAATGAAGTGGAGCTCAAGCATATGAGGACTAATGATCAAGTTGTGCATATTTTTACGAAATCACTCAAATTTGAAGTTTTTCAACATTTGAGAATAAGACTTGAAGTACGAAAGAAAATTTCAAATTAAAGGCGAGTTTTGAAGAGTAATTTGAAAGTTAGTCTAGATACACAAATGTTTAAGTTCATTGTTAGGAGTTTAATTATGTTCATGTATTAGTTACATAATTAAATATTGGTCCATGTATGGTTTTGAGTTAATGTATGATTTATTTATTTAGGTTCATTAATGGGTTCATGTACTTAAATATGAAGAGTCATTTTTGTACCTATAAATACTTCTTTGCACTTGAATTAAATCATTCAAATGAAATACAACCTCTTCTCCTAAATAATTCTCTCATCTCCGAACCTCCTCACTTCTTAACATTGCTTAGGGGTTGCAAGGCACTATCCTGTTTGGTGCATCAGCTTAACACAGCTTTGAAACCATAATGATTATCATATTTGTCGGTGGCACATTTTGCATACTCTAGAGCCATCAGCATCATCATAATAATCGCCAATGCTTGTAGGGTTGTTTATTTTTCCATTTTGAGTTCTTGTTTTATGGGTGAATAGGAAGTATCTTGAAGACCCTTGCGTGTGGGTGGAGGCGAACGCATCTACCCCCTGCATTCTTTCTTCTCATGCTGAGATTGGACTTGGCTTCCTCTTGATTATGTCTTTGCTATCATGAGTTGCTCATGCCTTCTTTCTCCACCTATTCCTACCCATGAAAACTCTCTTTTCCCTTTTATTTGCAATATAAATCGTTTATTCAATTGATGTATGATGTATTGCAGGTGGCAGCGAAATATCATACAAACATTCATGTACTGACAGGTAACTTTCCATTTCTATCGTACAATATACTCTAGTAATATCACACAATATGTTTTATTCGGAGACTTTGAATGTTGAGTCTGTAAAATCTTCAGAAACGTGATCGAAGATTTAACCTTATCTGTATCTTCTCTTTTCCATTCTTTGTGATAGCTGTTGAAGCTCATGTATCATGCCCCCGTGACTGCTGGTTACCATCAAAGTGTGCGGGAGACGTTGAAATATAAGTGAGAGTTTGTCACATATAGAAAGAATATATAACCTTTAACATACATATAAGCCTAGTAAGTTACTCCTCCTATCACTAATTAATTTTAAGATAGAACCTCATTTGAACTTATACTTATTCAATTTATTTAAGCCCAATTTTACAAAATTTAACATGTATCAGAGTAGGTTATTATGGGGATTAGTCGTCACCATCTCAACACAATAAATTTTGTCTTATGTTGGATCTTAAATTAACCTACATATGAAGGAGGCGTGTTGAAATATAAGTGGGAGTTTATCACACATGGAAAGAATATATAACTTTGAACATACATATAAGCCTAGTGAGTTACTCCTCCTATCACCAATCGATTTTAGGATGAAACTCATTTGAACTTGTACCTGTTCAATTTATTTAAGCCCAATCTTACAAAATTTAACCGGAGGAATGTTAATCCGCTTATTAACCAGTATTGTCCGCTATTTAGAACTCCGGTTTCTGCTGTTCAGATGTGTGGTTAAGATAGAGATGTTGAGAAAGGGCAGGACAATGGAGAATGACAAAAGATACTAACTTTAGATTTTGCTGAGATACAATGGTTCTTAATTGATCAAATCTCGACTTAAACCATCTCTCAATAACTTTTGTTTCCATTAACGGGTACTGAGTTTGTCACTGGATATGAGGGAAATTTGAACATGTTCAGGTTATGGTGTTTACCTGCTCCTATGAACCTTTAGATGCCTAAATATCATGTCTTTCCATGGCTACCTAAGGCAACTGTGTCTTGTGGGCAAGTATAGCCTTGTACAATGGAAACATTTCTTCAAGTATTATGGGCTTATTATGCTCTTGGTGAAACTCAAGTAAGCACATTTTCTTGATGAGCAAATTTTAAATTAGAAGGTCGGGTTGGATTAGATTAGATTGGGTTGGTGACAGAAGTGATAAATGAGCCGAATAAGGCTTGAATTTGTTAAGGCTTGTGAAAATTATAAGGTTGAGTTTAAGTTTGATCTGATTGATTTTAGATTAGTCTAGTTTGATTTTTTTTTAATTATTAGAGTTATAAAAGAATTTTATATCAGTTTGAATTTAGTAGGACTTAGAATCTTTATATTTATGATAGTTAATATTTATTTAAATCTCTTTGAAATAGCCTTTTTAGGTAATATTTGTTATAATGATTATAAAAAGTATTAAAACTACTATTTTATTAAGTAATTTATTTAAATTATTTAATTTGTTGTGAATTTATTGTTTATAAAACTAATAAAAATGTAGAGTATCACTTTATAAAGGTTAAAAAAAGAAAACAAAACTGAATTTTCAAATAATTAAAAACTAAAAAAAATGTAGAGTATCACTTTATAAAGGTTAAAAAAAAGAGAAAACAAAACTGAATTTTCAAATAATTAAATAAGGACAAGTCGAGTAGGAGCATACACTTTTCCATCACCAAAACTGTCGGCGTTTTGTCGATAATGGAGATAGTGAAACGTGTAATATCTAAGGCTAGGTAAATGACTAGAGCCACTCACAATTATTGCATTCACCTGGTGGGTCTTCTTACGAAAGAAACTAATTAAGATGTAATAATAATCCTTTAGCTAATAAAAGATTTTTTACTTTAGGAACGGAGGAGCGTTAAATTCTTGGACTAATTGTCTCATTTTGTGAGGGCCTACAAATTAGTGAAAGGATTAATCACTGAGTTCGTAGATACTCTAATCTAAACAAAAAAAATAAAAGATTTTTTAGGAGCCTCCTATGACAATTTTGGAGATCATTCACAGTCACTCGCAAGTAGCATTATACCGTAAAGCCCTGCGATAGTTAGTTTTTTTTTCGGGTTTTGAGTTTTCCTTTGTTAAAAAAATTACAATTTAATTCATTTAAAATAGTATTAAATAACTATTATTTAAAACAAAATTGTTATAGCTAATATCATTTAAATTATATGAATAATAATTATCTTTTTAATTTTTAATCATTTATAAATAAGATAATAATAGAAGTAGAAAATGACATGATGTACAATCTTTACTAAGATAATAATGTGGACGTAATTTATCTAATCGTATAGAATATCTGGTAGAAGTCATCTGTCTTTTTGAAAAAAATTGTATTTTTGATACTTCTTTACCTTTGTTTTTAGTCCCTATAGTATATATTTTCATAAATATCTCATTAAATTATTTAATAAAACCTTTTTAAAATGCTAAAATTAATCAAAATAAAAATATTAAATCATTAAAAAAAGTGCCTAGCATTTAAGGATGTCATTTTGGGCCGGATTGACCAGGTATGCCTGACTGGGTCACAGGCCCGAGCCCGACTCTTCAAAATAGATGTCGTCTTTGAAATTTTTTCAAAAAAATTATAAGATGGGCTAAGTTGGCCCAATCCTCTTGTGACTTATCGAGCCATGTGCTAGGTTATAGGCTGACCTATCCTGACCTGTTGGGTCATTATAGCTCCTAGCCTGGCCCTGCCTGACTTATCGTACTCAAATTTTTAAAAATTTATTACACATCTCATTTTATACGGGCCTTGGTTTCTTGAGAAAATGATCGAGCCGACCCGATTTATTGACATTCTTAATTACTAACAAAATTTTAAACATTCATTGCATATCCCATTTTATACACCCGAGAGAATGATCACACTTATTTTGTACAAAAAAGCTTAGTGCTTTACGACGTAAGAATCAACTTCTATAAAAAGTAATGGGGAAAACTACTTCTCGTTAAGGCTTAGTGCTTTATGACGTAAGAATCAACTTCTATAAAGGGTAATGGGGCAAACTAATTGGTTTTCAGCTTAGTGCTTTACAACGTACAAATCAAAGGAATTAAATCATCCGATCCATTTTTGCCGTTTATGCTATTTCAATTTATCTATGTAAAATTTATATAAATATATATAAATAAGATAAGTCAGACTAACGTTATAATAACAAAAGTGAAATAACATACGTCCTTTCATGAATCAACTTTTATAAAAAGCAATGGGAAAAACTACTTGGTTTTCTCGTTCTCGCTCTTAAGAAAGAGTCATTTATTTACACAGCTTAACGAGATGGAGACAAGGGACTGATACTTCTCGTGAACAAGATTCTTTATCTAATTTTTATTATGTTTTATTGTATTCAGTGAATTTCAGCTATTTATTTATGTGGATCTTGTATGAGTTTTATTAAATAAACGTGAGACCCATATAAATAAATGGTCTCACGTTTATTTAATGGAGCCCATACAAGACCTGCATAAATAAATAGCTGAGATTTACTGGACATAATAAAATACTATAAAACTAAACAGAAGAATTGAACTCCTCGTAAACGAGGGATAATCAAAACTTGCATTAAATGGCTCATATGCTATGCCTATCATAACACAAATGGTTTTGTAGAATGTTCACTACAAATGTGTAACATATCTATTTTTGGAATTGCCTTTTACGACTTTAGCAACTCTAGTTACAGTTAAGACTTTAAAGAGGTTGATATTTTTCTCTGTGGCCTACGCCATCAACTAGGCTCTTCTTAAATTGGCTTAGGCTACTATTTCAATGCGTCGGTTGGCACTAATAAGGAAATGTTTTCATGTACTTCAACAATCTCTGTGACTACTATGGGTTGCCCTGTTTTACATTGTTACCGGCTGTTGCCAGTAGCTTGATGAGTCACCAATTCAGAAGGTATGGCGGTGATGAGCGCTTTTGGTTTGCTATAAATATACTAAGTCTCTCATTAAAAGCCACCAATAGATCACTGTCGTGTCTGTCGCCCCTGTGACTGCTGGTTATCATCAAAGTTTGTGGGTTAAGGTCGGGAGGAATGGTAATCCGCTTATCGACCAGCACTGTCCGCTTCTTCAGAACTCCGATTTCCGCAGTTCAGAGGTGGTGGTTAAGATAAGAGGATATTCGAAGAGGACAGGACAATGGAGAATGACAAAAGATACTAACTTTAGATAACTTTCTTGCAGTCGTTCTTTTGTTTCCATTAATGGGTACCGAGGTTGTCACTGGATATGAGGGACATTTGAACATGTTCAGGTTATGCTGTTTACCTAATACTCTGAACGTTTAGATGCCCAAATATCCTGTGTTTTAATAGCTACCTAAGGCAAGTGCGCCTTGTGGGCATGTAGCCTTGTACAATGGAAGCATTTCTTCAAGTATTATGGCCTTATTCTGTTCTTGGTAAAACTCAAGTAAGCACATTTATTGATGAACAAATTTTAAGTTAGGAGTTACTTATACAGTGGTCGAGTTGGTGGAGCCGAGAGTATGGGCTTAAAAGGTCTTGTGTTCAATTCTTCTACTTATGTTTTTTCGATCGAGCTTATCGTACAGGGCTTACATACTTAGTATAAAATACTGGATTTGTTTGATTTGCAAACTATTACGCCAATTCAAAGGTTTATCCAATGTACATCTAGAAGGTAATAGTTACAGTTATTTCGTTTGAAAAAAAACAAAGTTAAGAGGTTGGGTCGGATTGAATTGAGTTGATAATAGAGATGATAATGAGTTAGATAACGTTTGAACTTTTTAAGGCTCGACTGTAATATAGACTTGAATTCTTAAGCTTGAGATTAAGCTTGATCATATTAATTTTAGGTTAGTCTAATTTAATTTTTTTTAATTTATTAGAACTATAAAAAATTACATTACTTTAAATTTAGTAAGATATTTATGATGATTAATATTCATTTAAACCACTTTGAAATAGTATTTTTTGGTAATATTTGTTATAATAATTATAAAAAACCAACAAATTTATTATTTTATTAAGTAATCTATTTAAATTATATAATTTATTGTGAGTTTCATTTTTATAAAACTAATAAAAATGTAGAATAAGATTAAAAAACGACAAAAAAACTTAATTTTCAAATAATTAAATAAGGACATGTGTCGGTGTTTTGTGGAGAATGGAGATAGAGAAAGAGAAACGCATAATATCCAAGACTAAGACCAGGTGAATCACTAGAGCCACTCACAATTATTGCTTCCACTTGGGTCTTCTTACGAAAGAAACTAATTATGACGTAATAATAATCTTTCAATTAATTAAAAATACATGTTATTCAAAGTTTATTTAAAGTATTAATAACTACCTATTATTTTAAACAAAAAATATTATTTAAATTATACTTTACGCTCATACGAATAATTTAAATAATATTAATCACAAAGGTTACTAAATAATAATTTTTTTCTTTATTTTTAATTATTTATAAATAGGATAATAATAATAGAGGTAGACAATGACTGGACACAACTTTTCCCAAAAGTAGCCACGTGGACTGTTAAAAAGTGACATTTACTAAATGTCCCATCAAATTATTTAATAAGAACTAAAAATAAAACTAATTAAAATAAGAATAAAATATAACTAAATCAAAATTTTAAATATTTATGAAATATCCCATTACATTAATTAAAAAAACTTTAAAAATACTAAAAATAATTAAAATTATAAAATATTGATAGAATAATTAATTTTCTAATTGATAATAAAAATAATATTATTTAAATTGAAATTTTTAGTTAAAAAGTAATTTCAAGAATTCCAAAAACTCTTTTTGAAAATAAATTCTGCATCTCACTTAAAATTTAAATAATTTTTATCAAAATCATTGGGTTTATATTTAATTAAATTTACCTTTTTAAAAAATTCAAAAATCCTCAAAAATTTATGTGATTCAAATCAAACTATTTCACAACCAATCAAAACCGGACCAGTATCATGGCACCCACTTCCCTTCTGGCCCTATAAATGCGACCCCATCTTAAGCTTTCCTACGACTCCATCTTAAGCTTTCCTTGCATCTCCAAAATGAAAGCATACGCCATAATGCTATGCCTTCTCTTGGCCTTCGTCGTCTTCGCTCCTCCTGACTCTGCAGCAATAGCAGCACGACCAGTAAGTCCTAGAGGACCAGTAACTCCTGCAGGACCAGTCACCCCAGTAACTCCTGCAGGACCAGTTACCCCTGCAGGACCAGTCACCCCTGCAGCACCAAATAAGGGTAACGCTACTTTCACTCATTTTACTTTAGAAATTTAACATTATATATTATGATTTATTAAAAAATATATATATAATAAAAAATCTGCTGATATGCAAACTTAATTTTATAATTTCATAATTTTTGAATATTTCACTTTGATAAATTTAAAAAGATAATTTTTTGTTGAGTAATATTTTTAAAAATAATTAATTTAATTATTGTCGCTAAAGATCAGTGGATGGGGTTTTTTGTGATCCAATCACTTTATAAATTTCACTATTCAATTAATTTTAAATTATTAACTCATTAAATGTAGCTTAAACCACATAATTATTCAATAATTTAAAAATAAGTGATTTGATAATATATTAAATTATACTCATATTTAACTATCAAGTTCGTGTTAAAAAATAAAATTAGATATGAAAATAGATCGGATTGATTTCAATATTTTAGAATTTTTTAAAAGTTTTTGAGATTTTATTAAAATTTAAGACAATTCGAGTTGGGCTCGACCAGGCTTTCCGAACTCGGACCTATCTCAGATCGTTGTAAAGTCGGGACTTGACTCGGGCTGAATGACTTTGCCAAGATGGACTCAGAATATGAAGAGTAATGGCATCCACCTTTAAATTAAGCACTATTCAAGATTTAATATATTTGAGATCAAAATTTAAGTTTAATAAAAAGATTTCATAATATTCAAATAAACATAATTATTAATTTCAACCTGATTTCTCCAATTTAAGCTTATGTATCATTTTTTTCAATTGACCCCAGGATTTAAAAAAATAAATTGAAGTTTGATCATAATTTTTATAGTATTCAAACACAAGTACTAATTTAAGATTTGGATTTGGGGTAATTGGATTATAGCGTTAGTGATGGATAGGTTTATTCATTACTTAATACGACTCCCAAGTCCCATCTTAAGCTCTTCTTTTTATCTCCGAAACGAAAGTATTTGTCATAATACTATGCCTTCTCTTGGCCTTCACTGTCTTCTCTCCTCCCGACTCCGCAGCACCAGCAGGACGACCAGTCACTCCTGCAGGACCGGTCACCCCTGCCGGACCAGTCACCCCTGCAGGACCCGTCACCCCTGCCGGACCAGTCACTCCTGCCGGACCAGTAACCCCTGCAGGACCGGTCACCCCTGCAGCACCAAATAAAGGTAACGTTACTTTCATCCGTTTTAGTTGAGAAAATTAATATTACCTATTACTATTTATTAACAAAAATGAAAGTATATGTCACAATACGCTTTCACTGTCTTCTCTCCTCCTGACTCCGCAGCACCAGCAGGACGACCAGTCACCCCCGCAGGACCAGTCACCCCGGCAGGACCCGTCATCCCCACAGGGCCAGTCACCCCCGCAGGGCCAGTCACCCCTGCAACACCAAACAAAGGTAACGTTACTTTCATACTTGAGAAAATTAATATTACATATTACTATTTCATTTTAAAATGAAAGTATATGTCGTAACCATGCCTTCTCTTGGCTTTCACTGTCTTCTCTCCTATTGACTCCGCAGCACCAGCAGGACGACCAGTCACCCCCGCAGGGCCAGTCACCCCCGCAGGACCAGTCACCCCTGCATCACCAAATAAAGGTAACGTTACTTTCGTACTTGAGAAAATTAATATTACATATTACTATTTATTTTTTTAAAAAAAGTATATGTAATAATACCATGCCTTCTCCTGGCTTTCATTGTCTTCTCTCCTCCTCACTCCGCAGCACCAGCAGGACGACCAGTCACCCCCGCAGGACCAGTCACCCCCGCAGGGCCAGTCACCCCCGCAGGACCAGTCACCCCTGCATCACCAAACAGATAGAAGCGTAATTACAGAGAAGCCAAATCCTAAGTTTGGTATTAAATATAGCTTAATAGCTATACCCAGTTTCTCTTTATGAGATGTCGTATCGGGGGTTGGACTTCTACACGTGTAGGGTTTGGTGGTACTAATAAATAAAGCTTAACAGCTATACCAAGTCTCTATTTATGCGATGTCGTATTAGGGATTGTGCTTCTACATGTGAAAAGCGAAAGAGGAGAGTGTTAGTATTAAATAAAGCTTCTCTTCATGCGATGTCGTATTGAAGATTGTATACATTGTGTAAAAGGAAGCAAATGTTTGTTAATATAACAATATAACATAAATTATAATGTCATATTGATAATATTTAACAAATACATATATTTTATTTAAACGACTATATTTCATCGTAATCTTAATTTTTTATAGTTTAAAAAAATTATAGAAAATTTAAAAATAAATTAAACTATAAAAAATCTCATATTTTTTATTCTATCTATATGTATAAATAAATATTGATTCGACTCCGTGAACTTGCAAGCTTTCGGCTACTTATCAAGTATTTGTCTGAGTTCCTCAAGTATTAAAGTTTAGCATTAAAATTTTAATTTTATATAAGAATTTATTAATATAAGACATTGTAACTTCTATTTGATTTTATTTATTTTTTAAAATTCTCATATACTTTGATATTTTAAAAACATTCTTGAGCTTATTTTTATTATTTCCATTACATTTTTATTAATTCTTCTTTAAATCTTATGAAGGAAGATTAATTTTTAAATAAAAATTAATAAAAAGATAGTAAAATTTATAATATTCAATCTAGTGCTACACTTTTTTTTAAATAATTTAATAGTTAACTATTTAAAACCTATATAAATTAAGTTAAAAAAGGTTGCTTTTGTTAAAAGTTGTTTGGTTTGAAAAGGGTTAAATATGTAAGGAATGAAAAAGAAGTTGTTGGTTATATATTATCATTATAGGACCTTATTATTACCATATCCAACTTTCAGGTATTGCTCCATATTCCTTAAGCATGAGAGAAATGTCAATCATTCTTGAGTGACACTCTCTTTATTTGATAATTTTTTTAATAATTAAATATAATTAATTAAAATGTAATTAGTTAATTAAAATATAATTAATTAACTACAATAAAATTATAATATAATATAATTAATTAAAATAATATTACAATATAATTAATAAATTAATTATATTGTAGTTAATTAATACAATACAATTAATTATAATTAATTAATTAATTATATATTTAGAAATTTTAAAATATATAATATAATATAATTAATTAATTACAATAAAATTAATTATAATTATTTATTTATTTATTTAG
>JANZLC010000001.1:26635334-26645911 GCA_026413385.1 Erythroxylum gracilipes
TACAACTGAAGCCTGATAATCGACCTCCTATGCATAGAGTGATAGAGATGCTCGAACAAGATGTGGAAAGTCTAGAATTGCCTCCAAAGCCGCTATTGTCTACACAAGTTGTAGAAGATGAGGATACTGAAATAGACTAATACCCAATAGAGATAAGAGATTCTACAACTGTCTGTTTTGATTCCATCAGTTTACTTGTAGATGCAGAGTAAGTAGTAATTTAAAGTTTCCATTAGAAGAAAAACGGGATTGTAAGTAAAATGTTGCTACCATCATATTTAAAACCTTGAATGTAAGAGTCCTCTAGAGTAATTAATAATTTATTGGATGAAATGAAGAAAATGATATGTTATTTTCTTATCCAAGGGGGTGTAGTCTTAATATTTATTGGATGAAATAAAGAGAATAAATAAAAAGTCAAGAAATAATCTTTGTATACAAGACATTTTCTCCTATTAATGAGGGGATTTTGTAGAAGATGATGCGACACTAACTTGTCATAACTTTAATCATGATGATGAGGATAATTTAATCATTAAAGTTTATTAGATACCAAAATGATGAGGAATAATTGAAGTAACGTATACTTTTTGAGAAGAAAACTTGAAAGTGAATTAGACATGTGGTTTTTTTTTGGTTGAAAAAGAAGAATTTCCATTAATAAGAATACATCAGAAAAGAAAGAAGTAATACACAAATGAAAACTAACTTCTGTAGCCTCTGTAGCATATCACTTCAACTCTCAACAATTAAGGAGGTGTTGGTAATCCATCTCGGCTCAATATGCCAACCAAAAAAGATGGAGGTGTTAAGACCCAATTACCTAAGCACATCTTCTTGCGGGCTTACTTTGCTAACCAATCAGCTGCTCTGTTAGCTTCCCGATTTATTAGCACAAAGTCAATACCCTGTAAATGTTGTAATCTGTACAGTATATCAAAAATGTATGGTTGAATTTTCCATTGGCCGTTCCCTTTGTTCTTAAGAATTTCAGTATGGACAATGTGTGAATCCATCTCAATCTGTACATTATGATAGCCTTTCTGCTCCAACAACTTCACTCCTTCATCCACAGCTTTAGCTTCAACCTCAAGTGCTGAGCCTACATTCTAATATGAAGCAATACCATCAACAACAATGCCTTCAGCATTCCGAATAAGAACTGCCAAACCTGCATCCCCATCTTTAAAAGCACCATCACAATTCATTTTCAAAAAACCTACAGTTGGCTTGATCCAATGACTCTTCTAAGTTTACACCATATGCATACCATCTTGTAGTCGTATAGAGCTACATTCAGCCAACAAAGCAGTGCTTTTCTCAATACACCTAATCGGGTCTGGTCTGACCTGCTGAAAGACCACCTTATATCTCTGCTTCCAAATATTCCAAAGCAAAGCAGCAATGAACACCAAAGGAGCATTACCAGAATCAGTCTTCTTAAAAGAATCACCCAAATCCAATAGCCATGCATCTAAAGTAGACAACCCTTCCCTTGTTATTTTTAAACCCAATGCACTACCAAACCATACACATTAAGCCCAAGGACATAATAACAACATATGCTCAAGAGTCTCAGATTCACAAAAGCAAATAGGACACAAGTCGTCAGTGTGAACTTTTCTGTTGACCAAATTAGATTTAGTAGGCAATAAATTTTGAAGGGCTTTCCAGAGAAATACCTTAACCTTGGGTGGGAGAGTGAGTTTCCAAAGCCATTTCCAAAGTGTCTTGTCCACCGAATGAGAAGTTGCAGCTTTCCCATTGGTTTTAACTACTGCAGGTTGTTTCAAAAGCTGATAGCCCACCTTAACTGAGTAAATGCCATTCTCGGCTACTGGCCAAATATATCTGTCCTGAGATCCTTTACCACACAAAGGAATTCCTTGAATCAGGCGCTGCTGGTCACTAGTGAAAAAGTCCCTCACGACCTCTAGCTTCCACTGTTCAACATGAAAATCAATCAATTCTGCCACTTTCTGAGGCGCACTTGTAGGAAGTCCCTCAGGTTTAGTCATTGCTCTACCCTGAATCCATGGTTCATCCCAAATATTAATGCTTCTACCATCCACAACTTGCCACTGAATATGTTGCTTCAAGAAAACCCTCCCTTCCAACAGACTAGACCAAAGCTAGGAAGCCCATGAACCTTTCTTAGCCTGCAAACAAAAAGTTTTAGGAAAATATAACCCTTTCAACACCCTTGCCCATAAAGCAGTTGGATTTGTAAACAATCTCCAACACTGCCGTGCAAGCAAAGCAATATTCAAAAGCTGCATATCCTTAAAATCCATGCCTCCAGCACTTTTACTCACTGTCATTGTGATCCAGCTAGCCCAATGGATCCGATGCTCATTATCCTTCTGCCCCCACCATAAATTAGCAAGCACAACATTAATGTCATCACAGGTTTTTTTAGGAAACTTGATACACAACATCAGGTAAATAGGCATAGCATAAGCCACAGCTTTTATAAGTACCTCCTGTCCTCTTTGACTGAGCAATTTGGTCTTCCAACCATTAATCTTCTTGATAATTCTCTCTTTGATGAACTCCACTGCTCTTCTCTTTGTCTTTCCCCAGAAAGTAGGCAGGCCCAAATAAGTCCCAGGATTAGGAGCTTCAGGAATGCCAAGGAGCAGTTTCAATTCATTCCGCTTGGTCTCAAGTGTATTAGAGTTGAAAATAATGCTGGATTTAGACAAATTCACCTTCTGTCCTGAAGCCTTACAGTACTTATCAAGAAGAACAAACATAAGGGAGACATTAGCAACATCAGTAGGAAAGAAAAGTAAGGCATCATCAGCAAAAAGTAAATGGGACAAGATTGGAAAATCTCCTACTAACCGAAGACCCTCTAACTGCCTAGACTCAATGACCTGAGTAACCACTCTGGACAAAACATCTACTACAAACAAAAATAGGTAAGGGGATAGAGGATCCCCTTGCCTAAGACCTCTAATTGGAGTAATAAGACCTGACCTCTTACCATTGACATTAAGAACATAAGTAATAGAGGAAATGCACTCCATGATCCACCTTATCCAAGTTGAATTGAAGCCGATTTTCTCCATAACTTGCTGCAAAAATAACCACTCCACCCGATCATAGGCTTTGGTCATATCGAGTTTCAAAGCCAAACCATACTTTTTCCCTTTTCTGATCTTCTAATTGTGAAACACTTCACTTGCCACCAGAATATTATCCTGGATCTGCCTCCCCTCCACAAAACCACTTTGGTTGCAAGTAATGAGTGTTCCCATATAAGCCCTCAATCTCTCAGTCATGATCTTAGAAATTATCTTGTAGCTGAAGTTACAACAGCTAATAGGTCTAAACTGTGAAACATCTTCTGGAGTCTTTACTTTGGGCACCAAGGTCACACAAGTCTTATTTCATTTCCTTCAACATATAGCCATTTTGAAAAAAAAAACTCTTAACCCCAGCAACAATAGCAGTCTTAACAATATCCCAAAACTTCTGATAGAACAACCCATTATATCAATCAGGCCCTGGAGCTTTCAAAGCACCAAGGCTAAACACAGCTACCATTATTTCTTCATCAGTTACCTCAGCAACCAAAGTCTCATTCATCTCAGCTGTAACAACCCTAGGGACAGCTTGAAGAACTTCATCTAAAGCACTACAGCCCTCACTAGTAAACAGATTTTGGTAAAACTCACAAAATTGAGCAATCACTCCACCTTCGTCCTCTATCCAGTTCCCATCATTACCTTTTATAAGAAAAACCTTATTGCCCCTTTGTCTTTGTAAAGTTGACTGGTGAAAGAATTTGGTATTCTTATCCCCGGTAACTAACCATTGCACCCTAGATTTAGGATACCAATATTTCTCTTCTCCTTCCCAGGCTATTTTTAAAACTCCAAGCAATTGCTTAATCTGGCTTTTATCCTCAACACTACAATTTGTTTTTGCCTGCAACTCAGCCACCTGTTGCATAATACCATCAATCTCCTTGAGGAAATTAGGAAAAACCTTTCTACTCCAAGCAATGAGGTTCGATCGGCAGGCTTTCTGTTTCTGTACTAACTGGAACAATCTAGAGCCATCAAACTGCCGTGTCCAACCTTCTGATATTACCTGGGCACAATCCTCATGCTCACTCCATAATACTTCAAACTTAAACTGTCGGGCACCCTTCTGCTCACTAGGGACAGTTTCAAGCAACACAGGAGCATGATCAGAACCAACAATTGGTAAGTTGATAACCTGATAGCAAGGATAATGTTCAATCCACTGCTAGTTTGCTAAAGCTATATCAATTTTCTCCCTAATCTCACCATCGTCCCTCTTATTAATCCAAGTATACCACAATCCCTTTGAAGACAAGTCAATTAATCCTGATCTAACAACCATATCCCAAAAACCATCCAACTTGCTAGCAGCCCTTCGCTTTCCCTCTTCTTTCTCATAATGGTAGAGAAAATCATTATAATCACCCATACAAAGCCAGGGACACAGAATGTCCCTAGCTTTCCTCACAATTCTCTCCCAACTCAATTTCCTCACCTTCAAATCAGGATCACCATAAACCTAGAAAATTTTCCAAAGAACACCATCTTCATTATTACACACATCCATGATAATAAGATGTTTATCCTTCTCCATAACAGTCATAGAAACACAATCCCTCCACCACACTGCTAATCCTTCCCCAATCCCATCAGGAGGAACATACATTGCAGCATCCATGCAACATCTTTTCCGAAGAATTTCCAATTTTTCTACTTTGTTTTTAGTTTCCATCAAAAAAAGAAAAGTAGGATCATACTTCTTTTTCAATTCCATCAAATGATGAATTGTCAAGGGAGATTGAGGGCGTGTCAAACTAGCAAAAATAAATTCCTACTATAGAACACTTAAATGAGCAAAGTGGTGAATAGGTTCGAACCACAGAGACCAATGTAGCAATTATTTATTTGTGTGGAGACAATAAAATAAAAACAAAAAATAAAAATAAAAATAATTGATTTAGGAATGATTGATTTTAGAGGGCTTGCTCTACATCGAGATGGATCTCTCTTTAAGTCGTCTATGGACTGGTTCGTCACTACAAGCAATTCAAAATTGGGCCCAAACTCTGATCATTCTCAGACTAGTTATGCTATCTTATTTCTGGACCAATTTCGACTAACCATAAAAAGTAAAATATAGAACTTAAACAGTTCAAAATTGGTCATCAGAAAGATTATTGAGTCAACTTCAATTTGAGCTTTGGATCGCAGAAATCCAACGGTTGGATCTTCAGATATGAATTTTTGAAGCACAAGAGGTCAAACTGTACGTCTCCAACTTTACGTCAGTTTTCGAAAATTTGTTGCTCTCAAATGACGGCTCCAAACATTCTAAAACTTGGTGGAAACATTCTTCAATGAGTCAAGATTATGCCTGCCAATTTTTAGAATTTTCTAATTCACCAATCCCAAGATAAAAATTCCCAAAGGTCCAAAGGTCAAATCTCCCAGAAATTAAAAAACAGTATTAATTTCAACCTATTAATAACTTTTTGTATTTTACGTATCTAAAGCTCTAATAATTATAGCTCTAATAATTATGAAACACGATAAATAGGCCATAGATATCTATAAAACACATGCCAAATACTAAATATAAGGTCCTAAAAACATATGATTGCATAAGAGATCCCCCCCCTTCCTAAAAACATATGATTGCATCAGAGATACCACCCCTTGACAGTTCCAAGAAATACACCTCATATGTCTTTGGGGACTGTTAGAGAACAGTCTCCCAAACCTCCAGCAGTACCTTGCACTCCAAGACAACTAGGCTCACATTCCCCAACACCACCCTTTTTCCCTCGCCCCCTACCCCTGCCAACACCTCTCTCCCTTTACCCTCAAGGCGGCCTTCCTGGCTCAGCATATTGTCCACACGAGTGGCATCTCTGTCACCATCCTCAAGGTGTTCACTCTCCAACTCAGAAAGCTGCAATGTCCCTCAAGTTGTTCACTCTCCAACTCAGAAAGCTGCAATGTCTCAACTTGTCCGCCAACATCTCCACCCCGACACTGATTCAACTCCAGATCCGTAGTAGCCTCACAAGCGTTTAGGTAGATCTCAGAATCCATTGAGGGCCTCCTGTCCATAGACAACATAGCACTCATACGATCTTTAACTTGCACTGGCATAGCCTTCATCCATGGGCCAAAGGATCGCCGCATATCCGCTTCAGATCTATCGACCTTCTCCCGTCGACAACTGTGACCTTGGTGCCCCAAAATACCACAATTAAAGCAAAACTTCGCCATCTTTTCATACCGAACTTCTGCCCAAATCCGGTGTTGTGGGCCTCGTGGCACCCAAAAGCTAGGCAACAAAGGAGCAGTAATGTCAAGCTCAAGTTTCATCCACAAAAAGCTTCTACCCAGACTCGTCTCCCATGTGTCCTCATCGATTTCCACCACTTTCCCAAGGAATTCCCCAATTCTCCTAGCATGAATACCAGTAAGCAATTCGAGGGGCAAATTATGGATCTGAATCCAAAATCGACAACATGAAAAGCTCACCTCCGTAACCGCCAAATCCAGGCACCAATGCTTCAGAACAAAACAGCACCCCATCACCGTCCACGGCCCGTCCCCAATCGCCTTCTCCGCCTGCTCTGGTCGATGGAAAGACAGTGTACAGATTAGGCCTCAATTCACGAACTTCCTTAAGCTCCTTCGCAGTCCACATACTCCGCAGCACGCCAAAAACGCCAGTCCGGTTAACAATCCGATCCGAAATGAGTTTACCCAAAACCACACAGCGCGACGATTCTTCAATCAGCTCGCGTCCCGAAGCCAAAGCAATCTATAACTCAAGATCAGCCATCTCTCAACCCCCAAAACAAGCCCCAAAGCACCTTGAACAAGAGATCACGGAGTGAAATGCTCTGAAACCCGTCAAGAGTAGAAAGCCAATCTCAAAACTCCCAAGGAAAACAACAGCAAAACCTAAAACGCAAAGCAAAATCAAGACGCAGACAAGGAAACAACGACTCAGGAGATTGCCCTAGACGAACCACACCGTAAACACCCTAACCAGACGCAAAGACGCGGGAGAAAACCGCCCAGAACTCTCAGATCTCGAGAGAGAAACCCCCACGTGGAGAGAGAAAAGCAAGAAAAGACGATCTTATTAGACACATGGTTGGCTGTGGGTATAACAAAATAATTTATTATAGATAATTCTTTAAAACTTAAATAATATTATACAAAAGAAATAATAAATGATATTATTTAAAATAAATAATAAAAATTAAATCACATCAATTTTGCATCACAAGCACAGTCATTTAACACGTGAATAGGATCTCTTAAAGATCCCCTAAACTATGAATATAACAAAATAATTTATCACAGATAATTCTTTAAATAAAACGATAATGTTGCATTGTTCAACATTGTCAATCGGATTGATGTATTTTATGAAAAAAAAATCATGTTGTATGTTTACCTTTGATATAAAAAGACAATAATTATTAATTTTATTGCTATTGATACAACAATTTTAATAACACCAAAATTGATTTATGCCTATCTTAAGTACGTAAATATATATTTAAAATTTGTCAAATATTAAGTTATTAATAATTTGTGGTGAGTTATATTGTTTCCTAAACTATAATTTTAAAACAATTATATCTTCCATTTATATTTTAAAACTCGTATAAAAAAAATAATACCATTAAAAATTAATAAAGAATTTTAATTAATTTCCACAATTTTATAATTTTCTAGAATATCTTCTAATTATGTAACTAATAAAATAAAAAATTGAAACATATAAATTTCAAGTACCAAATCATTTAATTCTTTAAGAATAATCAAATAATTTAATTATTTCACATTATTATTACAATCAACCATTATTATTACTACTTGTGGATACGAAGTTAGTAATAATTTACCAAATCCATCATAAGAAAAAAATGAGACTGTAAATAAAATATTGCTACTATCTTATTTAAAGTTTTGAATTCGAGAGTAGTATAGAGTATTTAAGAAGTGTAA
This sequence comes from Erythroxylum gracilipes, assembly GCA_026413385.1. NCBI lineage: Eukaryota > Viridiplantae > Streptophyta > Magnoliopsida > Malpighiales > Erythroxylaceae > Erythroxylum > Erythroxylum gracilipes. Next base: position 26,643,371 of record JANZLC010000001.1, read on the forward strand.
TATCGCAATGTGATTGTAATCATAAAGTCTTTTCTTTTGGCAATTTGTCTTACCCAAATGATTATCAATAAAATTTCGTGTTGACATATATTATATTTGACTGTCTGCGCGGTTAATTTGTATGTTTGCAAAAGAATTCTAGAATTTGCTTTGTAAGAATCAACTGTAAATTTCAGTTAGAAACAACCGTAAAATTTTAAGGAACTTCGACCTTTGGGTTTTTCACCATCCGTGGACAAGTGAAAAAGTAGAGGGGAAATTTTCAGGGAGAAGTTCTTTTCCGCGTAATCTAGTGCTGAGCATAAAAAGTTTTGAGTGGTCCGCCGTACCTGACAATAGCTTTTCTTCCAGAAAGATTATTGTTGATGAAAACAAGTGACCTTTATTTTAAATTGAGTTGACTCTGTTGTTTACTTTGCACTATTACTAACAATACCAATTACGCATTTTAGGTTAGAACAATTTTCCATTGCCTTAGGATGAATGTCATTTATGAGTAAGATACCTGCAAACAATCATATTTGGAGCGCTACACACCATTTTGAGCATGACTAGCTGTGAAATTGACGCAACGAGCAAAGTGTAAGCACGCAAGTTTCAATCTGAAACTTGAATTCAATTGAGAAAATCCCTAAAATATGAAATGTTTTCAAAAAAAAGCACCCTCAAAATAGTGCAGAAAAAGTTTAAATAGGTCTCAAACCCTAAAATGCAAATAACTAACACAATAAAGTTAAAAAAAACAGTTGACTTTTTGAAGCCCGTCAAATATGTGAATTCTTTCGTTTGGACTTCTGACGCGCAACCCATTCTTGGAAATCATCTGCAACACGTTCCACGTTAGTCTCCTCCACTTGAGAAAAACTCGACCTCGAGTTAACAGTATCATCAGGATATAATGGCTCATCGGATGGGTAGTACTTGTAGATGTCCGCCACATTAAATGTCTTGGAGATCCCCATACTATCAGGAAGTCCCACCTCCCGAAAGAACAATTGGGCAATATTTGATGCATCTGAAGTCTTTCTGCAGGGAATAAAATGCGCCATTTTCGATAACTTGTCCACAACTACAAACACAGAATCCCAACCTCTTTGTGTTCGAGAAAGGCCTAACATGAAATCCATGGACAAATCCTCCCAAATACTATCAGGAACAGGTAAAGGCATATACAAACCTGTATTCTGTGACTGCCCCTTTGAAGTCTAACACACATAACAACGCTTCACCATGCTGTAGACATCCCTACGCATTCTTGGCCAAAAGAACCTCTCTCGAATAGCAACGAAGGTTTTGTCTCTGCCAAGGTGTCCAACTAGACCTCCACCATGCAAGTCACGAATTACCTTCTCCCTTGAGGAAGAATTAGGAATACAAAGTTGATCTCCCTTGAAAAGAAAGCCACCTGTAACATGAAAATCCTCTTTAGGTTGGTTCTTTGAACACATTTCCTAAATAACTCCGAAATCATCATCAGTTTCGTATAATCCCTTCAACTCATCAAAACCCATAACTTCAGTTTTCAGAGTCAACAACAAATCTGCACGCCTGCTTAAAACATCTGCAACTTTATTATACACCCCAGATTTATGCATAAGTTTAAAAGGGAATTTCTGTAAAAATTGGATCCACCTAGCATGCATATCACTACTAATTCTTTTCTGACTGCTCTAATACTTCAAAGCTTCATGGACAGAATATAAAACAAACTCTTTACTGACCAAATGGTGCTCCCAATGCCTCAAAGCTCACACAATCGAATAGAATTCTTTGTCGCAAGTGGACCACTTTCGTCTTGCATCATTGAGCTTCTCACTAAAAAAGGCTATCGACCTCTTCTCCTGTGACAACACAACCCCAATTCCAAATCCGCAGGCATCACATTCCACCTCAAATAACTTGTCGGAATCTAGTAATGCTAAAACTGGAGCAGTACACAATTTCTCCTTCAATTCGACAAAACTGGAATCTGCTTCTGCACCCCATTGAAATTTCCCTTTCTTCAAACACTCCATGATCGGTGCTACAATCGTACTGAAATTTCGAATGAAACGTCTAAAAAATGTGGCCAGACCATGGAAACTTTTGACTTCTCTGACAGTCTTCAGTGTAGTCCATTCTTTAATTGCCTGAACCTTCTCCTCATCAACTTTAACTCCATCAGTGCTAACCACAAAACCCAAGAACAAAAGTTGGCTTGTCATGAAGATGCACTTTTTCATATTCACATAGAGTTTATTTTCTCCCAAAGCTCCTAACACTTCATTCAAATGCTGCAAGTGCTCATTTTCTGAACCACTATACATCAAAATGTCATCAAAATAGACAACAACAAATCTGTAATAAATTTCTTGAGTACTTGGTTCATAAGCCGCATGAAAGTGCTTGGCGCATTTGATAATCTGAATGGCATAACAAGCCACTCATATAGCCCTTCCTTCGTTTTAAACGCTGTCTTCCACTTATCACCCAGCCTAATTCGAATCTGGTGAAAGCCATTCTGCAAATCGAGCTTGGAAAACACTTTAGCCCCATGAAGTC
>JANZLC010000001.1:26700086-26717125 GCA_026413385.1 Erythroxylum gracilipes
CATGTGAACAAGTTGCTTTTCAAAAGTTTTATAGGAATGATGGATATTTGTTTAGAGATAATAAACTATGTATTCCTGCTTGTTCTATGTGTGAAATGTTTATTAGGGATTCTCATGATGGAGGTTTAATGGGACATTTTGGTACTGCTAAAACACTTGACATATTACAGGAGCATTTTTATTGGCCTAACATGAAAAAATATGTTGAAAGAGTTTGCTCTAGTTGTGTAGCGTGTAGGCAAGCCAAGTCCAAGGTGCAACTGCATGGGCTGTACACACCTTTACCTGTCTCTAATAGTCCTTGGATTGATATATCTATGGATTTTGTGTTAGGATTGCCTAGGACTAGGAAAGGGCGCGATAGCATCTTTGTTGTAGTTGATAGATTTAGTAAAATGCTCATTTTATTGCATGTCATAAATCTGATGATGCTACATATGTTGCTGATTTGTTTTTTAGGGATGTTGTTAGGTTGCATGGCATTCCTAGAACCATTGTTTCAGATAAGGATTCTAAGTTTTTAAGTCATTTTTGGCATGTTCTATGGAATAAATTGGGAACTAAACTTTTGTTTTCTACAACTTGTCATCCCCAAACAAATGGCCAAACAGAAATGGTTAATAGAACCTTAGGATCTTTATTGCATGGTATTGTGGGTAAAAATTTGAAAGTTTGGGAAGATTGTTTGCCTTTGATTGAGTTTGCATATAATAGAAGCATTCATTCTTCTATAGGTTATTCTCCATTTGAGATTGTGTATGGTTTTAACCCATTAACTTCATTGGATTAGTTACCTTTACCCTTGAATGAGGTTGTTAATGTAGATGGGCAGCAAAGGGCCAAGTTGGTTAAGACAATACATGAGAAAGCTAGGCAGCATATTGAGGAAAAGAACAAGAAGTATGCTCAACAAGCCAATCAAGGGCGCAGGGTGATGAAGTTTGAGCCTGCAGATTAGGTTTAGGTGAACTTTAGAAAGGAGTGATTTCCTAAACAAAGGAAGTCTAAGCTCGATCCTAGAGGCGATGGTCCTTTTCAAGTGCTTGAACGCATCAATGACAACGCCTATAGGGTGGATTTGCCAGGTGAGTATGGTGTTAGTGCTACTTTTAATGTTTCTGATTTATCTCCCTTTGATAATGTAGGTCTTGATTCGAGGACAAATCCTTTTGAGGAGGGAAGGAATGATGCAACTCACCAAGGCAATGGAGACTACTTGAGGATGCCAATGGGTCCAATTACAAGGTCACGCTCCAAAAAGCTCAAGGCATAATTTCAGATTTATGCACAAGCTTTTGTTTCACAATAGCTTCAAGAGGTTTTGTTGATCAAGCTTGGGGAAGAGCTTAGGGAGACCCCTAAGTGTGTGTGCACATTGGAGGCATCAAACCAAAAGGGCTAACACTTAGCCAATTTTCACAGGCACAAGTCTAATCAATGGGCTTGGGCTTATTTTATCTTATAAAAGGCATGTGGACTTCTTTTAGGCATTTTCATGGGCTAATTTGCATTAAGTGTGCATGTGCTTCATTAAAAAAAGTCATGTGCATGTTTTATTTTAAGGAACCAAGTGTGTGGGCCTAGTTTAAAAGCCCAATTTGCCCCTCTTAAGTTAGTCTTCTATTTTTGTTGTTTCCTTATCCTATTTGAACTAGGACTAGTCAATTTTAATTAGTTTTGAAGCCCAAATCCATGTGGGATTTGTTCTTGGGCAGATTTGTATGAAGAAAGCCTTCTTGATGTTTTAGGCTTTCTTTTGGGTTTATTAAGTTATCTTTGTTACAGCTTGTGTTGTACAAGGGTATTTAAACCCTTGCTTTATGAATAAATAGCAGATTAGACAAAAATAGAATTTTGAGAGCATTCTTCAAGAGAGAATATGGGTTCTTGCTTGTTTTACCTTAAGGATTGATTCAACTTATCAAGTAAGTTCTAACTTGTGGCGTTAATTCAATTCCTACAATCTTTACACTCTTTGTTACCAATTCCTTGCTGTTTTGGGGGTGAAGGATCTTGTTAGATTGATTAAATTTAGGTTTAGGAATAATCATTGAAACGAAGGTGATCTAGACATTGATTCTAGGTTGTTGCCGTATCAGCCATTAAGCTAGATATATGACTGGTTTGCTAACCATGACTAATGGTTAGCGAAACAGTCATCAGTAGGCAACACTACAAGTAGAAAATTCCCAATGTTTTTATTGTTGATGCGATAACCTTGTTGGAAAAATTGTGACTGCAAGAAATTCTATATCTGTAATTAATGATGTCACACTTATGTCATTATGCATGTGGATCTTTTGTTAGTGTGGAGACAACACTATAACTCTTATTGATTTAAGTGTTAATTACAATTGCAATTAAATACCTGAATGTTTATTTGTGGCAAAAATAACTCGACATTAACGTGACGACATCATTGACACAATTGAAAATAGACATGTAGTATGGAGACCCAATTTACGTTGTAGTTACTGGGTGATATAGAAGTGTATTTTTATTATAGGGGGGTTTCCATTTTATAGAAGAAATGCTGCCGAAATTTTAATAGGATCCTCGTAAATATTTCATGAGTAAAATATTTATTTGAGTATAGTTAATGACCTTCATTGAGTATAATACTTTATGCCAACTGTTGTCATATATCCCGCTTTCTAATTATAGTATGAATGATTTTGTTGTTAGTTTTTAGTCTAGCTCTATCGTCATCATCTACCTTTACGTACTTCAGGAACATCTTTCTACATTTTGATTGAGGTTAGTGATTCTGTCTTGGCTACAGTTTTTGCTCTTGATTTATTTGCTTGTGGTATGGACTTTCCATCTAAACTTCTTGCATCTTGTATTGATATGGCTTGCACGATGTGAAACTTGTTTGTAGTATAAACTTCGGTTATATATTAATTTTTACATGACGAGGTTGACTTATCTTATTGTTCCAATTACCTTAATTATGTGAATCCATAATTTGATTGATGCTCTTTTAAATGATGAGGTTTTCTTTACTTGTTATGTGCACATTTTTTCAAGGCATGTTTTTATGAAATTTGTATATGTTCAACGAATTTATTCAAATAGGTATTCATAAAAATATTCATATTGTTATTAATACTTATTTGGCAATTGTGTGATATTTAATATCCATTAAATATCAAATTATGATCAATCATTATCTTATGACATATATGATTACAAACATATATGTTGTATATTCAATTTAAATATACTAGGAGCCTAGGATTCAGAACGCAAACACCTGGTGTTTAATCACAAGTCTTATCTGACATGTTTTGTTATATGTGGCTAACATAGCAGACTAACTTTGGATGCACTGATTTAAACTAACAGTTCTCCAAATATGAATTGCAGGGATAGATCTTGGATGTATAGACAATTAACTCGTAATGGTTTCATTAATCCTGAATTTGTTGAGGGAGTTGATGCGTTTATTCAATATGAATCCTCGCAACCTGCATATATGGATGGGTCAAAGATCAGATGTCCATGTAAAAAGTGCAAATACAAATGCTTCCTTACTATTGATGAAGTTAATTTGCATTTGTTCAGAAAAGGGTTTGTCCCCAATTATTTTGAGTGGACACGACATGAGGAACCATTGATTTCTAGCACCTCCAGGAGAAATGAAGCATAATCGTCTACCAACTTAAATGAGTATGGCGGGGAGGTTGGAGTTAGAAGAAATTATGTTGATGGAGCCGAAAACTCGTACAGGCAAAATGGTTTACGATGCGGTCGGTTATACATTTGAGGCAAATAGGGAAAATGTTGAAGAAGAACCTAACCCACAAACGAAACACTTTTTTTTGACTTTTTACAGTCAACTGACGGAGAATTGTGGCCAAATTGTGAGACAATGACCCAATTGTCTTCAATTGCTCTCCTATTGAACATAAAGAGTGAAGGACATATTTTGGATCGTAGTTTTGATAAAATTCTGGAGTGGTATAATGAATCATTACCTACTGATCATACAATAGTTGATAGTTTTTACAATATGAAGAAACTGATTAGGGGTTTTGGTTTGCCTGTGGAAAAGATGGATTGTTGTTGGTTGGTATGTATGTTGTATTAGGGAGATGATGTGAACGTAGAAGAGTGCAAATTTTGTGGTCAACCTAGGTTTAAGCCAAGAAAGCGTTTTATGAAACAGAAATTAGTTCCCTGGAAGCGGATGTATTATTTCCCGCTAACTCCAAGACTTCAAAGACTTTATGTTTCTGATGTTACTGCATCTCACATGAGATGGCATGCTGAACACAAACAAGAAGATGGAGTAATGAGCCATCCATCAGATGCACTGGCATAGAAACATTTCAATGACACCCATCTTGTAGTGGAAAGTCGAAATGTTCGGTTAGGATTGTCAACGGATGGATTCCAACCTTTTGGTCAATCCGGGCAGCAATATTCTTCATGGCCAATCATAATTACTCCTTATAATTTGCCTCCTTGGATGTGTATGAAAGAGACATATATGTTCTTGACAGTGATTGTGTCAGGGACAATAAATCCAGAGCAAAAAATAGATATGTTCTTACAACCATTGATATCTGAAATGCAGCAGCTTTGAGAATCTGGTGTTCAAACATATGATGTTTCCTTGAAGCAGAATTTTGTGTTAAGAGTGGTTTTGATGTGGATCATTAGTGACTTTCCGGCTTTTGCCATGTTATCTGGATGGAGCATAGCTGGAAAATTGGCTTGTCCTTATTGTAGCAATGATTCTGATGTGTTTTATCTTCCAAATGGAGACAAAATATGTTGGTTTGACAATCATAAGAAATTTCTTCCTTCAGATCATCCGTTTAGGCGCAATAAACATAAGTTCATTAAGGAATTAGGCTTGCTGAAAGTAACAGAATTAGAAGCCGATGAAGTAAATACAAGCATTAGTCAAAACTTTGGTTGGCGAAAACGAAGCATATTTTGGGATTTGCCATATTGGAAAACAAATTTGATACGTCATAATCTAGATGTGATGCACATTGAGAAAAATATATTTGACAACTTGTTCAATACCATGATGAACATTGAAGGGAAGACAAAAGACAATGCAAAATCTAGAGCTGATTTGTAACTTTTTTTTATAAGAAATGAGTTGCATAAAGATCTTGGAACCGGTAAATATCCAAAAGCATGTTACACTTTGGACAAGAAACAAAAAGAGTTGTTGTGTGAATGGTTGAGAAGTCTAAAGTTTCCTAATGGTTATGTTTCAAACTTGGCTAGGTGTGTGGATCTCAGGAAGTACAAATTATTTGGGATGAAAAGTCATGATTGTCATGTATTTATGCAAAGACTAATTCCAATTGCATTTCAAGAGTTGCTACCTTCTAAGGTATGGGAAGCTATAATCGAGTTAAGCTTGTTTTTCAAAAGCTTAACATCAGCTGAAATCAAGTTGGATGAAATGGAAAAACTGGAAACCGAAATTCCAGTTATTTTATGCAAGTTAGAAGAGATTTTTCCTCCAAGCTTCTTTAACTGTATGGAGCATCTTCCTATGTATTTAACACATGAGGCAAAGTTAGCCAGTCCAGTTCAATATCAATGGATGTATCCATTTGGGAGGTAACTGAACAAATATTATTGCAATAACCATTTTGACATGCTTTATATACTTAATTAAACTAACCTTTTCTCTAATATAGGTATTTGCATCACTTGAAAAAAATGTTAAAAACAAAGCTAGAGTTGAAGGCTCTATATGTAATGCTTACTTAGTGGAGGAGGCTAGTACATTTTGTGGAAATTATTTTGAGCTGCATGTGCACACAAGAGCAAGAAAAGTTCCTTGTAATGATGATGGGGGAGGAACGAGTGGTGCTGAAGGAAACTTGTCCATTTTTACTTATTCTGGATGAACATATGGACATGCTACCAGAAGAATGTTAACAGAGGAAGAAATTGAGGCTGCACATGGTTACATTTTGTTGAACTGTGAAGAGGTTCTTCCGTTCGTTCAGTAAGTTGAACATGAATATTTCTTTATGATACATTGTGTGTTGTTCCTCACAAAAAATTTTCGTTATGTATTTAGATTATACGAGACATTGTTACGTGAGATAATGCCGGGCATCACACAGGATGATATTAATAACGAAGTTGGAAAACACTTTCCTCGATGGTTTATGAGATTTGTAAGTTGTTACTTACAACTATTCTTAATTATAGTTCACAACCATATTTATGTGTCCTCATGTCATTATACTCTTTGCTATGATACATTAATTTATATAGGCCTTGGAAAATCCAATAGAGAACAAGTGTATTTGTGATCTTACGAAGGGTCCTTTGTGAACTGTTAAATCCTATCCAGTGTATTTCGTTAATGGATGCAAATATCATATAGAATCTCATGGACATAGCATGTCAACAATAAATAGTGGTGTGTCAATACAGGGAGAATTGATGGATTACTATGGTAAAATTATTGAAACACTAGAAGTTGAGTACCCTGCTTTGCCAGTCAAGCGATGTGTGATATTTAAATATGACTGGTATGACCCGACACCAAATGTTGGAACAAAAGTGCATAGCCGATACAATCTAGTTGACATCAACGCTCGAAGAAGATTGCGACAATTTGAACCTTTCATCTTGGATATGAAAGCGAAACAAGTTTGCTATGTCCCTTTTCCAAGCTTATGACGATATAAGACAGATTGGGTGGCGGTTTGCAAAGTAAAACCTCGAGGTGTTTTTGAATCACATAGAAAAGGAGAGAAAAGTCTTAAAACTGAGGCGTTTCAGGAAGATGTCACTTTAATCAAGGCATCTGTCACTTATGATGATAATAAACCTTTGAACGATCCATCTAACGAATATGTTGATATTTCTTATGGAGAGGATGACGAGGGTCATAGGTCCGATGAGGAGCCGGAGTTTGAATCTTATTCTTCCGATAAAGAAGATGATTGTAATTTACAATTAAGTTTTGATAGTGATTAATTGATGTTTGTAATTGAATATTGTTATCATACTATGACCATAATTTGCATTTCAATACATTAAGTGTAAAGTCTTTCATTGAATTTCTTATTCAAGGAATGTCGACATGGCGATTGGCTCAGGATGGTAGTAATTCTTTCAGTTGGGTAGAATGTGGGAAAATTGTCCAAACCCAAGGAATCGAAACTGGAGCAAATATCGCTGCATCATACACTAAGAAACAATTGCCTTCCATGGCCGATCTGTTACTTCAAGGTGTGGGATGATTCTTGTTTCGACGTCTCCTTTAATTGTTATGTACATCTCATTTCCTTTGCTGAAGATGATTATACATTTTCTAATTTAATTGTCTATTGTACACGTTTAAGCTTCCTTTCAACTCGAAGCCGACATTAATGCTGATAAAGGAATAGGAAAATCGGTTCTTGTCGAAAACTCTGCAACTTATCAAACCTCGTCAGGACAATCACGTATGCATTTATATCTAGTTTCTGTCAACTTAACGGTTTTGTAAGATCACTTTTTCAACACTTCTTCCCTAATTATGTTTTAGGTAAATATGTTCCTGTACCAAGTTCATCTGGAGAATTAGTCTTCCATAACCATACCGGCAACTCCTTCACTATTTCTTCTACAGGTATAGATATAGCCTCAAAACTATCGGAAGAAGGTGTTCAGAAGCCTATGCCTGGTGGCAAAAGTATCACTATTCCGATTGCTGCTTTGAACATGCCAGGAACCTTCTCGGGAATCCAGACTTTGGGGACTCATTTACCTTTACCGACTCCCATGTAACATGGAATCAACCAAATTAATTCTATCATGTTGTTTATTGAACAAATACATTATTACACTAATACCTCCTAAGTTGATTTATTGTTATATCTGTAAGACTTTGTTAAACAATGCATATTTCTATCATTGTTCAAGTTGATTTATTGTTGTTAACTATTTCTTGACCTTCATTAACATTGCCTTATATTCTTTTGCATATATTGTGCACAATATTGATATCATCAAATTATATTTGTACAGAATACGTTTCAATTGAATTTCAGGAAAACAAATGGGACCAAAGCGACACCTGAGGTTATACGACCTCGATTTACGGCCATGTTCGGAGAAACTTACTGTGAAGGTGGTCCCTCACAGTCTGCTGCTTGAACTGACTCCCCTCCTCTGCCTCCCGAACCGATAGTTCCAGATGAGGCATCACCTACTGCTCCTCTTGCTTCTCCATCCCCATCCCCAACGCATATATCATCCAATACCAGTGTATTGGATAGAGGAGACGTCGGCCAAACTCCAGCTGAGGGACCGATAGGAAGAAGGTTAATAACAATTGTCAATGAACAGTACGTGAAATCACATTACCCACGGTTTCCTTTCAATTGTTCTTAGGTTTATCAGTTACTTCACAGTATAAAAAAATTATTTTATTAGGTTGGTTCCGTCTGGTCCAAGTTCAAGAAATATGACTTCCACATTTAAGTAAAGGATTGAACCTGAGGATTATGTGTGGAAGAATATATCGGCCTCTACAAAGCAGTTTTACTTTTAAGAGTTTGAGGTATAAAACAGATTTACTATCTTTTTATATTGACTCATAAACACAAGTGACATAAATATTATTACATTATATAATTTTTTGCCTTCTTATTGTAGAAAGCATTTTACTGGGATTCTTGTTTCAACGCTAGCATGTATAAAGTATGGGAAAAGAAAGCACGTACACGTTATCGAGACTTCATTAATGCGATACGCAAGGCTGGTGCATGACCGCGTTATATTTCAAAGGATGTTTGGAGTCGTTGGACTGAGTGTTGGACATCACCTGCGGCAATGTCCATATCAGAGCGTAACTCGGACAACAAACATGGAGGCTCGGGGGGTCAGAGTCTTCCTGTACATACAGGAGGATCAATAACCCATAACGAGCATGCACATAGACTTGTAAGTATCAATTGTTTGACACTTATTTTGTATATATTTTGCTATGTTATTTTCTACAGAATGATTATGTTATTCATGTCTGGTGTCATATATGGGTATGTTATGTTATTTGATTTGTTCAACAGGGGGAAAATATTATAAAAATAGAGGAAATTCTGCCAAAATTTTTATAAATTGCAGTTAACATCTGATAATTTGGGTTATACATGTAGGAAACGTCATTGGGGACCAAGCCTACTCCTATCTAGTTATTTTTGCACACCCACACAAAGAAACATGATGGTGTGACATTCATCAACACCTGATGTAAAGAGCTGAATGTATGGCAAAATGGCATATTTTTATTCTTTCTTCTTCTATAATCCCTTACTCATGTTTTTCTTGCTTCCTAATAGGACCAACTACAACAAAACATTCAGCGGCAGACTCAGGAGGAACAACCTGTAGATGAGACTCAGACGTATCTAGACGTTGTGGGTGGTAGGGACCGTTGTGGGAGGATATTCGGGTTAGGTTCGTATGCCAGCACATGTTATTTGTGCTTTTCCCTGTCCAGCACAGTAGCGTCGGCTAGGCCAGCAAATAGCAATGAAGTAACCGAGCTTCGAGCCACAGTGGACACATTGAAGGAGCAGATAGCTCACATCACAGAAGCTAACATTAATGAACGGATGCAGCACATGGAGCAGATAGCTAACAATAGACGAGAGATGGAGGCTATGAACATCAAGCAGGTGAAAAAGCTAAGAGAGGAGATGGAGATGGCGCAGGTCACAAGGATAAGAGAGATGGAGCAGGTGACAAAAATAAGAGAGGAGATGGAGCAGATGGAGCGGATGGCTAAGATGAGAGCGGAGATGGAACAAATGGCTAACATGAGAGCGGAGATGGAGCAAATGACTAAGATAAGAGAGCAGATGGAGCAGATGCCTCAGCTTAGACAGGAGATGGAACAGTTGAAGGAGAGGCTTGGCAGTTCAGATCACCCACAATCACCACGACATTAGCTTGTCTTAGCTTGTCTTTGTTATTTGTTTTCAATTATAAACATATGTTTTGCACATTGCACCGCTTTTATTATCAATTCAAACAATTTTCACATTATATTATCAATTAATTTTCTACTTAATCAAATGTTTTTATATATACAAATTAATTTATAATGCACACAGACATTGGTAACTCTTAACATTATGCATTATTCACAACATTATGAAATTGGAAAATGCTTTAAAAAAATTCCTTACCTCCTAATACCTTTGGAAAACAGCATATCGTCGGAAATTAAATTTTTATTACCGACAGAATTCCTATTTCCGTCAGTGTGTTGCAAGTCGTTCTTTTACACTCAGCAACGACTTATCGACGGATTTTAGCCGTTGCTAAAATTTAACGACGGTAAGTTGTTAACTTTTTTCCATCGGTAATATTATTACCGACATTATTTTACCGTTGTTAGCATGTTTTTGGCCGAAGCTAAATTACCAATGGAATTAGACTGTCGGTATATTTAACTACGATAATTATTCCGACGATTTTGACCGTCTATTTTCCCCATCGGTAATTACCTATACCGACGGAAATGTCTGTCGATAAACTGCTGTTTTCTTGTAGTGAATCATGATGTATTATTAAACGTAATCTATAGATATAAATTGTTTAATTAGATAATTAAATATAATTTAAAGGAGTTTAATTTATCTAATAATAAATATGATTTTAAATTATAATTTATATTGATAGCCCATACATTTAGAAATGTAATGGGTTACATACAAAAAAAAGTGAAGATAGAAAGATATATTAATCAAATTAAACTTGATTGTAAAATTTGGGAAACTTTAGGATTAAATATAAAATATTTAATAAATAAAGAAAAATATGAGAAATTAAATCTTATTTGGGCCCAATTGAATTTTGTTTAGAATTAATTGTAATTTTATTTAAAGTTTAATTAAAATTAGAATTTTATTCCAATTAAATTACTAAAAGGTCATAATTCTATTATAAATAAGCTTAGGCTCTAAATGAGTCAATACTTCTTGCTTAAACCTCTCTTTAACACTTGTAAAATTTTCTCAACACACTTATGTAGATATTGTTAGAGGCCTAGTATGTGTACGTCTACAATAGTTACAATAAACCAATTTCAAAACTGATTTAGGAGAAATGATAAGAAAATTATTAAGTTATATAATAAAATATAATTTATATTTATATTTATGTTTATGTTTATGTTTATGTTTATTATGTTTGTATATTAATCAATTCTCCTAATTAAGAGTGGCCTTTGCAGAGTTAGAGCACCATCTTTATTACAGTACTGCAGTAACAATAAGAAAAAGGATTTAAAAAAATAATAGAAAAAGGATTTGGTAGGAGAAGTTAGGGAACTCAACACAACTCACTCTGGAGCATCGATTTAGGGTTTGAGACGTCTTAGTGGATTGGACTGGAAGGTGACCTGGGCTTTTGGGTTTGCTTACATTTCTAGAGAAAGGATAAATACATATTGTACATGACAGTGAAGCACAAGAGCACATGCACAATAGTTAAATATTGGGGTCAACCGGCACTTTAAATAGTTAAGCAGTCAAATGGTCTTTGGCTTTTCTTGTTATCTGAGGAAGATAGAGGGAGCCATCACTACAAGAAAAATAGAGTTTAGTGACAGAAATTACTTAGTGACAGAATTTACCGATGAGCCAAGGCGTCGGAGATACGGTCGTAGGTAAATTTACCGACGAAAATTTTATGTACCGTTAATGAATATACCGATGGTTATTATGTGTTGTCTTCAGTCGGTAAATTTAGTAACGGAGAATTTGGTTATTCCATCGGTAAATTCATATTCTCATTACTGACAGTTATTTGTTTTCCATCGGTAAATCGATAGATTTTACCGACGAACTTTGTTTTTCCGTCGGTAAATTTACTAAAAACTTTTTTTAATTTTCTTACATTAAATTTTATTTGATGATGTTATGGTTGATGCATAATTTAAATAGTTATGAGTTATCTGTTGATAATATAAGGTAAAAATTATCTTAATTGATAATAAAAAAATATTTTGTACATAATAAGTATTTGTAATTCATACAAAATGACGACAAGTACGCTATTTATTTGGTGGTTGCGGATGCTCTGATTGCTGCGATGAGGTGCTACGCCTCCCCTTCAACTCATCTACCTTATTACAGAGCTGAGCTATGTACTCCATTGACTGTTGCAACTAAGTTGCCAATATCTGCATTGTGCTTCGAAGCTCATTGACTTCATTGGTTGTCGACCGCCTACTAGATGTTGCTGTAGTAGACGTGAAGGATTGCGAATAACATATGTTAGCAAATGAACTTAAGCCGAATATCCTTCCACGATCGTCCCTACCACCCACTACATAAAGATAGGTTTGAGTATCATCAACGTCTTTAGACTGCTGAAACTATACTTTCTTGTATCTGGTCCTATCATAAGGCAATGTTTATGTTAGTAAATGATAATTATTAAATATTAATATTAAAGCATAAATTTCACATACATTGAGCTCTCTACATCGGGTGTTGATAAAGGTCACACTGTCATGTTTCTTAATGTGAGTGCGCAAAAAAAGTTGACGGGGTGCAGGTCTCTTACCCATAGACTTTTCCTACATCAGAATAAAATATTATAAGTGAACTACAATTTATAACACTATCATTCTTCATAATATACATATTTTCATTAAAAAATTCACACATCAAAATAAATTGAAATACACAAAAGTAAAAAAATCAGAATGTAAATGTAAAGTGTTGATACTTACAAGTCTCTCTACATGCTTGTGATGGGTAATAGATCCTCCAAAATGTACGAAAAGACTCTCTCCCCCCGATCCTCCGTGTCTGTTGATAGAATTACGATCTAAAATGGACATTGCCGCGGGTGATGTCTAATATTGCTGCCAATGACTCCATATTTCTTTATAAATATAAGACGCTCATACACTAGTCTTATATATCGCACTAATAAAGTCTTCCATATATAACCCTCAACATCAATCTTCTCATTGAATTTGAATGTCATATTTCTTGAGCATGGTCTAGATGGAATCAACTCCAGGCTGGAGGTTGCCTCCTTCATCCGCATCGTTTGCCCCTGATACCTCTGTCGCACTACAAGAAAACAATACAATCTGCGACGTTTTATTGATAAAACATCACTAAATGTAAAGACTTTTCGTGACGTTTACAAAACGTCACAAAAAGTTCAAATTTTTTGTGTCGTTTTATAAAAACATCACAAATTTGTAACACTTTTTACGACTTTTTAATTAAAACGTCACCACATCCTTTTTCAATAAATGTTATACTTAAAGAACATATTTATAAAGGAAATTGTTAATATAAATAAATAAAAGTTTTTATTAAATGTGATTGTACATTTGACCATTGCACATCAAAAAGCAAGTCTCTCATTTCTCTGTTTCCTCAACCCATACCCTCAAAATCCCTTGAATTAAAACCAGAGGCTTTTTTAGAGAATAACAATATTATGGCCAACGCCGACGCTGAGACAGTGGACTTCGAGCCTGAGGATGATGATTTGATGGACGATGACATCGCCTCCCCTTGCACTGCCCATCTTCCCAAGCTCAAGTTCGCCATCACCGGTGGAGCATCCTTCTTCTCCTCCGCTCCTAAGAAGACTAAAGGTCGTGGATTTCGTGAGGAGGCCGACGCCGACCACCAGACTTGCCTTGCGGCTCGCAATTTTGATTCTCTCGGCTCCGATGGTGGCCCTGGCCCTCAATGATGTTAGTGTCTATTTACTTTACCATTATCCTTTTCGATCAATTTGGCAGTTTTTATAAAAACCCTAGATAGAAGCTGATACATGTATTCGGGTTATTTTTGCATTTTTTTGTTTTCAATAAGTCTCTTGTGTAGGCCGCTGGATGTATCTAAAAAAAGATAAGGAAATCGGAATTGTGTGGTACTTATTTTGATAGGCTCCTTCTATAATTGCGACTGAGAAATGGGCACGTCAATAAAACCAAAGGCATACAAATCATTTTTCTTAAATACAAAAACCTCCAAATCATCTGTTTATTTGTTTCCTTCCTGGTTTTGTTTGTGTTGGATCTGATTTGGGTTATGCCATAAATGTTATGATGGTTGTGTGCTTTTTATGCGTATCTGGAAATCTATTATTTTTGTGGCTGCTTGACAGTTAAACTTATCTGTTTTCCTTTTATCACAACGTCTAGAGGAGATGGAATTTAAGGAAATTCCTCTTTTTATTACTAATGGCTGATGTCTGGTAGTTGTCATTTTTAATTCCCATCTGCTACGTTTTTGTTCTGGCGTTTATTACTAATGTGTCGTATGGCATTAAAAGAGCTAGGCTTTTCTAATTTGCGTTAAAATTATCTTATGTTTTTCTGTTTTACAATTGTAGATGGGGGCTCTGTACACCAAGCTCAATTGACTCAGGAGTTTTTCAGAGAGAACACACTCAGACTTTTGATCTTTTGTTTGCCAAAATTGAACTTAGAGGTAGGGTTTGCAGGTTTTTCTGGTCAGATCTATACAATTAGAAAGTTAAAGGTTCTTAAAGTAGCTCTCAGTTTTTGTGTTAAGTATTTATTTGATTACTCATTCTCTTATGTGGAGAAGATTTTATGATGATTTACTTTTTCTACTTCCCTTCAGGCACGAAAGGACGCCACTCAAGTTGTTGCAAATTTACAAAGACAGCAAGTTAATTCACGGTTGATTGCATCTGAATACCTGGAGAAAAACACAGATCTTTTGGATGTTTTGGTTACAGGGTATGCCGTTATTCCAAGAACTTGTAACAGTATTGCTACTTGATGGTCATGGCCTTTTCTAGGTCTTCCAAGATTGTCATAATGCAAAGGCTGAATTTCGATTGAGCTGCATAATGCAAAACTCATTTTATTGCTTTTCTTTGTTTGAAAGTGCTTTGGTGATTTCTTCTCCATAACTATTGTTTGATCTCTTGTATATGAAATGTAGAAAATAATTTTAAGTGGAATACAGAAGCTTCTTGTAGGTAAAACATAAAACATGTTGCATTTCCCTTCTTATGTATAGTCAGTTCACATTTGGTGAATTCTTCCCTAGGAAATACGAGTAGTCTTATTTTCTCTTTGAAACTAGAAAATAAGAGAAAGAAAGTGGATGTATACCTCGATGCATTTTTATATTCAGCAAATACTTCGGTAAAAAGTTAAATTCTAGAATGCTGAAGAATACCATTTCTGGGTGATGTATTCTGTTTTCCATGATCTTTGAGCCTAGTAATTTGAACAATCTTCAACATTGCACCTTCTCTGTTGTCTTGAAAAACGTTTAACTGGAATCTTCATCGGTTGTTATATTTTTTGGCAATTTCTAATTTATGATTTGCTTTTTTTGTAGCTATGATGATTCGGACATGGCTTTACATTATGGTGCAATGCTGAGAGAATGTATACGCCACCAAACTGTGGCAAGGTGAGCAAGTAAAACAAAATGATTTGTTTTATATCAACTGATATCAGGAAATTGAAGGCATTGATGTTGGAGACGAACATTTGTACCCTTTGAGAGAATTTTAGTTTTATAATTTTTAGCCTTCTAGTTAAGAATTATTGAATGAAAGGCTTGCACTTCCTTCCATAGTCAGATCTTGATCTAATGTGAAGTTTCCATCTTTACATAAATTTGTGCTCTGTGATGTACCGATATCATTTCCCAGAGACGCATTGTTGAGAGTACATAGTTCTTTAATTTCAAATGCTTGAACATTAGATAGCAATATCTAAATATTGTCCACTTTACTTGTTTCTCCTCACTCTAAACATATGCATGTCAATGATTTGATTACATTGCACATTCCATGTTTTCATGTTACCACCAAATGTAGGAAAATTTCACTGTTCCTAGTCGGTTCAATCTTAGTTTTACATACCATAATTCTTGATTAGCACTGTGTTGAAAACAAGATTCTTTTATGTGGGAAAAAAACACGAGTCAAGTTAATTCTTTTATTTCGATGGTAATTTATCGATCGGTTGCTTCACACTTTGTCTATTTGTTCTGGCTTGCAGATGTGTCCTGAAATCTGATCATATAAAGCTATTAGTGGACTTATGAACCAACCAGTTCACAATAGTTAATTGAGTGATACACTTTTAATAGCCTTAGCACCCACCTGATACTGTTGTTTCATTTTGTTGCAGGAACTTTAACAAGACATAAATCAACTGTAGCTGAATTCCTATCTAAAAATTATGACTGGGTAAGTTTTCTGAACATTTGTTTATCATGGATATTTATGGGGGCATGTAACTGCAACCCTAAGGTATTTCATGGTCATTCATGCAACACTTTTGATATTATATTTTCATCTTATCAAGGTCATGAGGCCATCAAACTTTGTAGATTTCTATTCGTATCACTACAAGAAAATTGACTATTGCCGACGGAATATTCCGTCGGGGACATGGGCATTTTCGTCGACAATGTGACTTATCGACAGTAAGGGACAAAAGTAGAAACCGTCGGTAAATAAGCTGACGTTATTATATACCGACAGTCCATAAACCGTCGGTATATTGTCAACGGAACACCGACGGAATTGTATCCGTTGTTCTTATGTTGCGATAGACATGAATTAACAATATCGTCGGTGAAATGCCAATTTCTCTGACGGTTAGATTCCGTCGGTTTAATTTACGAACGGAATAACCGTCGGTACGTTCAGGCATTTTTCACGACGGAACTGTATTTTGTCAGAATTTATTTTTTTGTACCGACAGATTCCTCAATCTGTCGGTATTATCAAAACCTATCAACTAAATCTTCTCCGCCGCTAAATACATATGCTCTAGATTTCCCTTATCTGTGCATACGAACTTAAGTTGCATATTTGTACATATTTGTGTAATAAGAAAATTAGATTAGAAATACAAAATTTAAAGAATGTCAACTGTTATAAAATTGGTAATAAACACCTCAAAGTGTACATAAATTGTTATGTTTGTACTTTAAACTAATGAGTTCGAGTATCTAAGGTTGTGGTGATCGCGGGTGGTCCTCTGTAGAACTTTCCTTCGACTGTCCCAACGG
>JANZLC010000001.1:26824808-26835260 GCA_026413385.1 Erythroxylum gracilipes
CTGAAGTTGTTGTTCTGATCCTGAAGCATTGATGATTCCTGCTAATGGTAAGAGCAACATCCATGGAAGCAACTGATAGGAAATGTAATTGGAGGAACTCATCTCGATTCGTTAGGTACAAGAAGATGGTGGAAATGGGTGCTCCGCATTATTGAGAATTTCCCGATTAGATATTTATAATCGGGAAATTCTCAATACTGAGTTATCTATTTACGTGGTTCCGTATTTATTTATATAGATGCTGCATAAATTAATGATTAAAATATAAATAGATAAAATAAGATAAAGTAATATTCAATAAAAGTTTAGACGAATAAATCTTAAAATATTTTTTGATAACTTTTAAATTTTTTAAAAAAGATTTAGATTAATAATTTACGGTTCAACTTTATGTTGACTTTAAAAGAATGACTTCATTTTCTACATTTAAAATTAAATACATTGAGGTGTCTTTTATTTTGACAGAATGGACCAAACGAAGGAAGGAGACCCTCCACCAACGTTAGCGGTATCAAATCAAACTCAATGTCTGTCGAGTGGTTGGTACAATATATTTGTAGGTTTTAGTCTGAATTTGGTTGGACTTGAGAAATTTTTAAAAGATATATAAATTATTTATTTTATGTGGAATTACGTGGTTGAATGTAGATCTTTTGGTACGGTCTGATTGATATTAAAGTTGTTCTCGATCCGGTCCTTCTCGGAAATTATTATGTTCTGAATAATTGAGTGCTTCTTCGTCCCCACGCTACGCACTGAGTGTAAACGTTAAACATGTTGGTGACATCGATCATGTTACGCAATCAGTCGATATATATATATATATTTTTTTTTGGAAATGATATGTATTTACTGATAACACTCGACTTCACATCGGACAGTGTTATAAAAAAATCTAGTGGGATATCCTATTAGATCTATTGGGATAACCAGTAATTGTTGCAGCTAACAAGTGAGCTACCCTATTAATATTTTTAAGAATCCATGTAATTGAGCAAGATTGAAATCTACCAAAAAGTAATTTACAATCATCCTAAATTGCTCCCAATTTATTGATGCCCGATGCACTAGCTGGAGGCAGTCTATTTCCACCTCCACAGAGGTAAAACGCAGATGCATTAACTATGATAGAGCTTCCTTGAATGTCATGGCTTCAGCTATAAGTGGTGTGTAATTTAAGATAACAAAATCCGACAAATAGTTGAAGAAAAGACCATTTGCACCTCTGATCACTATACCATACGACATAATTCTCTGGCTTGATTGAATGGTTGCATCAAAGTTGCATTTTACTGATCCGACGGTAGGGCTAGACCAGCGGATAACATTGTGTAGTGGGCGTTGTGGAATTCCAGAAGTGGCTGTCGAATCTTGGGCGTGCTTCCACTCATCGTTCTAAAATAATTTACGAGGATATAATTTAAAAAATTATAAGAGCTTAAATATTATATTTTTAGTATTTTTTTTAAATATTTTTATAATAATTTAGATTTTAAATATTTAATTTACAAAAATTAAGTTTATAATTTTAATAAAAATATAATAATGATAATAATAATTTAACGTTAAATTCTTTATGAATGATGCACCAAAATATTATTTTTATATAATATGTATGAATTTTATTATTTAATAAATTAAATTTTATTATTTAATAAATTAAAATATCTATTATTACAGTACCACACTATATATCATAATTTAAAAATTATAAAAAAGAAGGTATAATTAATTTTTTACCTATTAATTTTTGATCGATCATTCAAAAAATTCCTCTTATAAAATTTTTAGAAATTAACTTATTGAAATTAAATAAACTAACCAATAACTATTCGTTAAATATATTAATAACTTTGTAAGATTGTAAAAAAAAATATTAATCAATAAGCCAAAAAAAAACTGAAAAGTATATGCTAAACACGTCCATTATGAGAAGGATCCGCGATGAGTTGTACTGCGTTGGGACTTATTCGATTGGATTTAGGTAGTTTAAAATTTGATGGAGTCTTATTAGATCGAGGATAAATACATTTTCAATTTTTTTATACATTTCGCATTATGAAAATTTTTATATTTGAATATAACGTGAAGTTTTATTGAATTTGAAATTTTGAGTTTGAGACCGACTGGTTTAATTAAATTCGAAATGAAATTTTTAATTTAAAAAATAAAGTAAGTTAAAAAACGACAATGTTTATGTTAAAAATTTTGTTTCTTGAGTCGAGTTAATTTGAGTAAAACTTAAGAATTGAGTTATAATGTCACGTTGGTAACATTTAATTATATGTTATTACATTTCATGGTTATTTTTAATATAAATTTAATTTTATATAATTTTAAGGATTATAATTTTTAAAATAAATTAAATTATAAATAAGTCTCCTATCTTTTACGCTATCTATACCTGTACATAAACATTGATTCAACTCACGCTAACCCTCCTCTTTGTGGCTCCAGATCCTCTGTCTAGTTTTATGGTGTCTTATTGTGTCCAGTGAATCTAAGCCATTTATTTATATGGGTCTCACGTGAGCTCCACATAAATAAACGTGGAGTTCACATAAATAAATGGCTGAGATTTATTGGACACAATAAGACACCATAAAACTGAACAGAGGATCTGGACTCCCTCCTTGTGGTGTTGATAATGAAGCTCTCCTCTGTTCCTACGAAGATGTGTTGCATGGCTTCAGTGCCAGGCTCACCAAGTCTCAGCTCTCCGAAATTCAGAACTCTCCTGCTCATATTGCTACTCATAAGGAATCCTTCGTCAAGCTAGCCACCACCCACAGCCCTCAGTTTCTAGGGTTGAACCGCATGAACAGCATGTGGCCAACTGCTTCTTACGGTGCAGGTGCCATCATCGGAGTTGTCGAAACAGGAATTTGGCCGGAGAGTGAGAGCTTTAACGATGATGGTTGCCTCTTATCCCTGAAAGCTGGAAGGGTCAGTGTGAGTCGTTTAGTTCATCGTTGTGCAACAGGAAGCTGATCGGAGCTTGAACTTTCTCCAAATGGCTTGACAACGAAGGGTCCAAAGTCCTCCCAGACAACTCTGCAAGAGATTTCGATGGACATGGTACGCATGTTTCTTCAACAGCCGCTGGAAATTATGTGAACGACGTAAGTTACTTCGGTTATGCTCTAGGTAAGGCCGGAGGTGTAACCCTTCGTGCAAACATAGCTTTGTACAAGGCTCTTCATGGCGAGTTCGGTTCCATCGTCGACGTTTGTGCCGCCATTGACTCAGCAATCGCTGATGGAGTCGACATATTGTCAATGTCTGTACAGAAACTCTTAGATAAGTGTAAATAAGAACTGACTTGTATTTTTTCAACTTACTGTTTACATCAATTCAGATTTCTTTACATACAAAACGCATAACTGAAGCTAACTACGACTTTACAAAACTACAGTCTATTTAAAAAAACGACAACACTTTACATTAAATACAATATACAAACTATCACTTAACATGTAGCTAGATGGGGTACAGGGGTCCCTGGGCTCTCCAAAATTAAAAAATATTATATATAAAAATATACATATAAATGAAATTATTTTAGAGTTGGGCCCTTTTAAAATTTTAAAAATTAAACATTGGGTCCTCCTATTTTACATGTCTGGCTCCGTCCCTGCTTAACATCCACCCTTAAGTTAGAGTTTGATGAACATCAACCAAACTCAACTTGGATAGAAAGGAAGCAAAAACAGGAACTGCCAATGCCTTGGTAAACTAATCAGCCAACTGGTCTTCGAAATAAATATGAGCAGGAGCAACAAAATCAAGCTTAAATTGATCACGAACCACATGATAATCAATATTAAGATATTTAGTCCATTGATAAAAAACCAGATTAGCAATAATATGAAGAGTTGCCAAGGAAGAGGAGATGGAAAAGAAATCTGTAAATCACGCATCACATAAGAAATTCATAACAATTCACATACAGTGGAAGCAATACTACGTTACTCGGCTTCAGCAGACTAGTGAGAGATAGTGAGCTGCTTTTTAGTCTTCCAAGAAATTAAAGAAGAACCTAAAAACACATAAAAACCATAAACAAACCTACGAGTTGTCAAACATGATCTCCAATCAGCATCACAATAAGCTACAAGAGAGCAAAGAGAAGAGACCGCAGGCATTGAAGAGGCAGCGGAAGTAGGGAAAAATAAACCCTTAAAAGGACAACCTTTCAAGTACTTCAACAAATGAAGAGCAACATCCTAATGACCCTTATAAGGGGCAGTAACAAATTGACTTAACTGTTGAACAGAAAAAGTAATATCAAGCAGCGTAAAACCCAAATGTAGCAGCTTACCAATCAACCTACGATACTGTCAAACATCCTCCAACAATGAACTAGACTTATCTGTTAACTTCAAGCCCTTATGCAATGGTGTAGAAACAGGCTTGGCACCAGTCAAACCCGAATCACACAAAAGATCCAAGACATACTTCCGTTGGTTAACATATAAACTAGTAGAAGATCGAATAATTTCCAAACGCAGAAAATATTTAGCAGGACCAAGGTCCTTGATAATAAATGCAGAATGCATAAACTGATTAACATCACTCAAAACAACCTCAGACGGTCAAGCCAACAAAATATCGTCCACATTGATAAGAAGAGCAACAACAGTAGAACCAGCAGATTTAACAAACAAACAATGATCATGTGGAGACTGGATAAAACCATAGGAAAGCAAATGATTAGTACATTCACAATTCCATTAATGGGAAGATTGCTTTAAGCCATATAAGGACCGATTTAACTTGCAAACCTAATGAGGACCAGCCTTAGTATACCCATCGGGAGGTAACATATAGACTTCCTTATCAATAAAGCTATGTAAAAACACATTATTGATATCTAATTGACGTATGGGCCAAAAAAACGATCTGCAACAGCTAACAACAATCGGACAGTGACTGTCTTAGCTACTGGGAAAAAACTATCAGTAAAATCAATTCCCTCAATTTGATGATAACCTTTGATCACTAACTTAGCCTTATAACAATCAGTAGTCCCATCAGGTTTATGCTTCACTTTATAAACCCATATGGAACCAATGGCCTTCTTACCAACTGGTAAAGAAGTCAAAACTCAAGTGTTATTGGATTCTAGGGCAGCCAACTCCTACTGCATAGCCCTTACCCAATGGTCATGAAACTTATCCTGATGATAAAATTGAGGTTTCTGAACAATAGAAATATTTGTCACACGAGAAGGAAAGTTAGACCACATACAAGTCTAAGTGAGGTTTCATCGTAAAACAATTGACATAAAAGTGTTCAATATAAATGGCTTAGTTAACAAAGAAAGATCCACACACATATGATTTGAGGCTCCTGTATCTAATATCCATGAATCTAAACCTAAGCCATCAAGACTAGAAAGTGCTAAGATAGGAAGTGTACCTGCAAAATCTGAAAAATGTGTTAGGTTCACTATGAGAGGAGCTGTAAGGGCTTTATTCTCTACCATCTTTAGCAATTCTTATCTAATCACTTCAGACAATGGAAGATTGGAAGCACTAACTATATTATCTATGGCTAATTTACTGTTATCTATAATGAATGAAGTAGTTTCATTCACTGCATTAGCAGTAAAAGACTTCTCACTCCCTTTCCCTCTTCAATTCTGGAACTCCTTGTACCAATCTGGTACACCAGTGAGTTTAAAATAATTTTCCTTTAAATGCCCATTCTTCTTGCAATAAGAGCAGAACATCTCACTCTTATCACTGCTACCCCATTTTTGTTTAAATTGTTTCCCTACTCCATCAGTAACCTTTTTAGTACTCCCTGTGTTCACGAACATAGCACTATGTTCCATCCCTTCATTAAATACCATCTGCATCTCCCTTTGTTTTTCCACGCTCAAGACTATAGCATATGCCTTATTGACATAGTGCCTTGTGAAGCTGCACTAATCTGTCTTTGTAAATGATATAATAAAGGTCCATTACTTTCTCCAAACCTCTCTACCAAATCTGACCATAGTTCTTGGGCAGAATTTGTATAGATGAGGGCTTCAACTATATCCTTTGACATTTAATTCAGTATCCATGATTTAACCATATAATCAGTCCTAATCTATTGTTCACATTCAACAGATCCTGGACTAGGTTTCTGATAAGTTCCATCTATAAACCCTAGTTTCATCTTAGCACTTAGAGCAATTTTAACTGATCTACTCCAGCTCAAAAAATTAATCTCATTCAATATTGCAATAATTGAACTCACACATGGATAGTCTAAACCTTGAAGATAAACTTGATTTTTTTCAGGTGTACCTCTCAATCTAGGATCCAGAGTCAATCTAGTGGGTGACTCATACGATACACCTTCCATCGTTGCAAATACCTCTAACTAGACTTGTATTTGTAAGGGGAAACAGTAATCCCCGAAACCCTAACTCTCAACTCCTTAAACCAGCTACTCCTTCCACCACATAAGTAAAATAGAGCTATTGATGACTATCAACAGTCAACTTCTTGCACTCTATCGCTTCAATTGATCAATAAGTCGATTGATTACAGTATTGATGCCCTTCTCTGATAACATGTACAGAAAGTCTGAGAGAAGTGTAAATAAGAACTGACTTGTATTTATTCAATTTACTGTTTACATCAAGTCAGATTTCTTTATATACAAAATGCATAAACTAAAGCTAACTACGACTTTACAAAGCTATATACAAAATGCATAAATCGAAGCTAACTACGATTTTACAAAACTACAGTCTATTTACAAAAACGACAACACTTTACATTAAATACAATACACAAACTATCACTTAACAATGTCATTCAGACATCAACCTGTTGACTACTTTAACGATCTCATGGCTATTGGCTCTTTGAAAGCAATCGAGAAAGGGATTTTGTGGTTGCTGCCGCTGGAAATAATAATGATTTGTTGACAAGTCCTTTCAACAGAGCTCAAAATGGAGCACCATGGATCACCACTATCGGAGTAGCCACCATTGATCGGAGCTTCAAAGATGTATTGAAACTAAAAAATGGCAAAGTTGTCGAAGGAATATCTTCCTTCCTATAGAGCATTTTCATCTCCGACACTCCCTTGTACTTTGGAAGAAGTAGCGAAGTTGAATCAAACTGCCTCCCTGGTTCACTCAATCCTAGTGAAGCTCACAGGAAGATAGTGGTCTGTAATGTTAGCTTAGTTTTGCCCATCTACACGAACGACCAAGTAAAAGAGCTTGCAAGAGTAGGTGTTCGTTCGTGTAGAGGTAGGAATTTTCGTTGTAGAAAAGATAGGGCTTACAGCTCCGAGTTCATTCTACACCATTTGTTGAGTTGAATTGTTTTGTGCAGCTTCAAATATTGAAGATGGTGGAGGAATTAGCCATGTCAGTGAAGGTAAGGAAGAAGAGAAGGCTAAAGGTGTTGGGCCCCATTTTTGAAGCCCAACTATCTTGAAACATAGAGCGTGAAAGGGTTTCCTTGTAAGGTTACACCAATGTACCCTAATTAGCCCTCGACATTCTCATAACACCTCAAGCCACAAAGGCAAGCCCACAAAAAGGAATCACTAAATCACAATTGAATTCTCCAAAAAAATTGTAATCTTAATCTCTAATTTATTTGGGAGCAAGAACCACCTCAAACGGAGCTCTAAAGCTCAAGATATGCTTCATAAACCAAAGTATGATCATGGCCCAACCTATTCACCAAACCGACCCCTCCCTTCCTTCCAATACATCTTATTGAATTTGAGACCAATGGCTATAAATTATATATGTTGATGTATAAAAACGTGTTAGGAATCTAACGCTTCAAGAATTACATCAATCGGAGGTCGGACGAAGGAGTAGTGGCCAAATGACTCCAACATATTCATATCCTTTTTCTTATTAAACACACTTTGGCGTAAACGCTATAAGTCTCATTATAGATGTCGGATTGACTTAGTTTTTAGATGGTTTGAAAGAAAAATTCTAGGGATACAACTTTCATAAAGAACAAAAATTGAAATTCGGTCATTAAGAGGGTTAAAATACACAGACCGTGTGAATTCACACGGTTAGGCCGTGTAACCTTCGGGTGAAATTGTGTCCCTGCGCCCAGAAAAACACGACCCATGTGAATTCACACGGGCAGACCGTGTAACCTTCGGGTGACACAAAATTTTCACCCTCTAAGACCCCTCCAAAGGGTCCTAGA
Organism: Erythroxylum gracilipes; assembly: GCA_026413385.1. Lineage (NCBI taxonomy): Eukaryota > Viridiplantae > Streptophyta > Magnoliopsida > Malpighiales > Erythroxylaceae > Erythroxylum > Erythroxylum gracilipes. The sequence goes on from JANZLC010000001.1 coordinate 26,833,001, forward strand.
CCCATCCTAACATTCCCTTTGCTCATATCTTGCCAAAATCAACTTTTTCTAGTCCGATATCAATTCATATACGCTAATTATTAGGGATACACATCATAAACGATATCCTGACTTCTAATGATCATAACTCACAATTCCGATATCGAAAAATCATAAACTTGGTATCGTTGGAAAGATAAAAGGACAAGATACAACTTCTATGAAGACAACTTGGCCAAATTCACCCTATCTCAATGCATAATTTCAATCAAAGTCAGAACACAAAATCCTACCCCAATGAAAACTTAGAATTTGCAATGCAATAACACGAAATGCCATAAACCACCATAATGTGTAAATATTTCATTCACATCAAAATAAGAGTTTTTACAATGCTTTAGGGGGCATTTCGAGCCACCTTACTACATAATCCAAATATACAATGTTTCAAGAAATACAAATTCTCAAAATGCGACTAAAGCATTGTTTACAAAAATCTAACTTCAAAAGAACAAAATATGCAAATCGGAGTGATGCCTTGACGATTAACTCGATCACTCGAAATGTTGCTTATCACCTGCAGAGGGGAAGGAATGGGGATGTGGGTAATACTCGTGGGTAACAGTTTTATAACGAGGACAAGCAAAAACCCTTGAATTATTCAATTCCATAACAAAATTCATATTGAAAACCATGCAACTTATATTTTCCATATTCACAACCTATCAAGTAAATCATAACGTCAAACATAACAAATAAATCAAATTTATCACAAATACACATAAGCACATCGAAATGGTTTGGGTGGGTCCTAACAGAACGTACTACACATTTCTGCATAGCGGTTTTGTGTAGCCGTGAATTTAGGGGAGTCCATGAAGGAGCTCCAAGCCACTAGCGGGCAGGCGGGAGAAGCCTATTAACAAGTGCACTTGACTTACTTAAGGGACCACCACAAACCCACATAACATGTATTCATGGCTTGAAAACTAATTGCACAAATGACACATTTCTAAACCTTGTTTGTCATGCACATGACATATTTCACATATATTTCCATCAACATTTCACAATTCATCAACAACCACATTCATATCTCAAGCATAAGCCATCAACATTTCACAATTCACCAACAACCACATTCATATCTCAAGCATAACCCATCAACATTTCACAATTCACCAACAATCACATTCATATCTCAAGCATAAGCCATCAACATTTCAACTCATTCAAAAGCAACAATTTCAACAATTATGAAGCACTTAGAAGTTATTCCCAAAATTCACCAACAACAACATATGACACATTCTCAAGCATTTAGAGAAACAATAAATACACATTTATAGGGTAGTTGGAAAACCATTTAATTCCATTTATTTGAAAAACATTTAAAGCTCGTTAACTCACTTATAAAAATGAAACCCACCTTAGTCCCCTTGCTTAAAAAGTTGCTCAAGTGTGCCTCCCCTCTTGCTCCTCTTGCCTCTCTTGATTTTCTTCAATATTTACAAAAATCCCAATCAATAAACATTACCAATTAACAAACCCAAAGAACCAAATGCATGAAATTGATCCTAGGTTACTCGAACCCATACATTTCCTAAGATCTTTGAACCAAGACCACTTCCAAAATCCAAAAGATTAAACATACACTTACCTTAAATCTTCACCAATCAATTTGTTGCTTAGCTCAAATGAAAGCTCTAAACCTCGGCTTGCTCTTTCCTTCTTGGAAAAACTTCAAAATCACCCCTTAAGACTAGGAAAATTCAAAACCTAACCAAACCTTCTTTCTCTCCTCTCTTTCCCTCTCCACGACACTCTCTCTCCCTCTTGTTCTTCTAATTTCGTTTCTTCTTCTCCTTACACAAGCCAAGTCTTCTTCTTTCATTTAAATGAAGCTAAAATGACCAAAATGCCCTTCCTTCAATGCCTTAATTCTTTCCAACTTAAGTGATCTTCCAACTATGCCCCTTCTACATACTTACCACCCTAACACTTAAATTCAATTTACCTACTTCATATCATCTTACTCACATTAATAAGCAAAGTAAATCCAACATAATTTAATCTTGCAATACCCCAAAATTAAATGTAATATTGCTTAATAATAAAAGAAAAATTTTGGGGGCTAACAATCATAATTCTATTTCCAATAATTTCCAATCCTAACAATTACAAAACAATCATAATTTCATTTTCATTTCATTCCATTTTCATTCCAACATTAACCAACAATTTCCAATCCTAACAATTACACAACAATCATAATTCCATT
>JANZLC010000001.1:26835360-26846660 GCA_026413385.1 Erythroxylum gracilipes
TTTTCCGACAAATTAAATCCCATTGGTTGTGGCATTCAATCATCTAAGGTCTTAATCTAGGTGATCAAGCTAAATTAAGACTAAATATGCATTTAATCAAACAAAAATCAATACCACAAAAATTATCTCAATCCAATATTAATCTTAACCTTAACCGAAAAGAAAAACTTACTCACACATATTTATTAATGTAATATAAATCATAGTCTTAAAATATGTTTGTATTGATTAAAACACACAATTAAAATAAATAATGAATCATAAAAAAATTTAAAATTAAAAGACACCCCTTTATGATGCAACGTTGGTGGAGAAGTAGGGCTATGAGTGAATGATGATTGGCTTTTTCTTCTATTCACACAAATGGACTTTTCTCGTGCTTTTTTTTTTGCAATTATCTGTTACTTTTTTTTGTCCCAAATCAACAGCTGCCACGCAAGACATCCAAAAGGCACAAGCTTCAACGTCTTCCTTTAATTTTTTTTTAAGCCAATCGTTTGTGATGTTGTTCCATTTTTCAAGCCTCCAGTTGCCTAAACGTGATTGGATATTCTTGAGTGGAGGCTGTGATGTTTATGTTGATGGTTGCCAAGTCCCTCCTTTTATTCCATTAGCTACAACAAAGTTGTCTTCTTTTCCAGCTTATACATTAGTGAGTGGAGTCTTCAACGTGTGTCTTCCTTCTCTCCACCTTGTGTCCACCAACTGCTACTATAACGTGATGCCTCTCTTCTCTAGCTTACGTGTGTGTGGTTTATGTTCAACCACCAGCTGCTTGTTGTCACCAGTGGAAGGGTCGACGTTGCTGCTTTAATGTTCACCAGCTAGCTGCTTGCTTCCTTTTCCACCAGGTTGCTTCAAAGTCCCAAGCCCTTGAACTCCACCTTGCTGCTTTGTTTTGATGTCTTCTCCAGCTGATGTTGTTGTGCACTAAATGAAGGTTGCATCAATGAGCTTACCCAGCTGCTTCAATTTTTGTCTCCACCAGTTGATGTAATGAAGTCATGCCTTGCTCTCGCTGCCTCCCTATTAACGCACCTACTGATTTTCTCCACAAGCTGTCTAGTTTTTCTTCACGCAACAGCTGCTCACGTCTTGCCTTTAGATAGGTGTCAATGTCTCAAGCCCCCACAGCCTCTACATGTTTTAACATTTTCAACTTAGTCACTCCATATAGCTGCCTCAAATCTTCTTGCTTCAACACGCATATCTAGAGTGATTTTGGGTAGGCTTTTATGTAAATAAAAAATAATCTCCAGCTTACCTCGTCCAGCTAACGTTATCTTGTTCGGCTGCCACTTTGTCGTTTTTCTCCTAGCCACCATGTGCTTTTGATGTTTGAGTGGTTGTAATGTGAGTTTTTTTTTTCTTCTTCCTATTCAATGTCCACGCCACTGCCGCCAGCCTCCTTTTTCTCTTGGATTTCTTCTATGCTTTCCACACAGCTCACGCCTAATTCACCAAAATTGACGAAGATTACCTCCTTTTTACTGTAGCTGCGATTTCCATTATTTTGTTTGTAGTTTGATCCACCTTTTGAAACTAGACTCCATCTCCCTTGTTCTCCCTTAATTCACAATTTTGTAACCACTCTTTTACGCACAAGTTCTCATTTTTCTTGCTTTAGGCTTTTAAAAATTTCAAATCCCATATGTGCCTAAAATTCAAACAAATAATGTGTAATTAGTGCAATGTAAATATTAAATGGACAAAAGTTTAGCAAATTATGTATCAAAAATTAATACACAATTGTCCATTAACACAAGTTCAAATGCATCAGCATTCACCAAATCAGTCACACAATAACCAAACCTCTCATCAAATGACTTCCTACCGTCAAAATCAATACTATCCGAGCCATATGCAGTACCAAATATATCCTCAAACACCATATCCTCCACAAATGTCTTACCCAAACTTCCAAAACTCTATCCAATTCCCTGGAAAGAACGCCAATCGAATGCAAGGTGGAACAAGAATGACAAAATGGGGCATGTTTTCAAATTGTAGGTTTTGTGGAAAAAATAATCATGCAGCTAAAGAATGCTATTGGAATGATAATGTGGAATGCGTTTATTGCAGGAAGAGGGGACACTCCAGAAGGGTATGTTATAAGAAATGGTTGAAGGAACAATAAAATCCTCAAAGCTCTATCTTTGGCAAGCCACCTCCAATACATCCCCTACAAAGACCAAACACCTTACCAAATCTGATGTCAACTCAATCACAGCATTACCAACACTCTGCTAAATCACAAACGCACTAACCTCATTTTGTTGGAAAACCAAAAAACACTCAACCATCTCACCTAGCTCAATATTACATACCTCAATTTCTAGTACCTTAACCACCTATGTCTTAACCTCAATTGCCTCAACACTCCTTGATGCCTCAACCTCATATTTCTTATCAGCCCAACTCATCTCAACTAGGTTTAATAGACTAGACACATCATCAAACTACTCAAACACCAATGTCTAACCTATCAAGCTAATAACCTCAAAGTACAAACTCGATAAACAACTCCTTTCCATATCCTCAACCAAAAAATTACACAAATCCTCAAAGCAACTTGCCAAACCTTTCAAGCACTCAATGTGGACCTTCACAAACCAAAGACCAACCAAAGAAAATCATAACCGAAGAGAGTGTATTTGTAGCAGAAGTTTGTCAAGTCTTGGAAACAAATTCTGTAGACAATGTTTGTGTACCTGAAGTGAAAAGTGAGAAGAAGAGTGAGTGGCTAATGAATAGTAGTTACTCTAACCACATGACAAAGAAGAAGGAGGCATTTGAAAGAAGGATAATAAAGTTAAAGCTGTGGTTAAAATAGGAAATGGAGAGATCTTACCTGTTACATGGAAAGGGGCTGTGAAGTTAGGAACAAAGGCTGGAAACACCATACTTGATGAAGTCCACTACATACCCGAGCTTGATCAAAACCTGATAAGTGTTGACCAGCTCCTGGAGAAGAAGTATAAAGTGCATTTTAAAGAAGGAATGTGTAGAATTTACAATGCGTAAGGTGAGCTGATACATAAGATCCCAATGGTGAATAGAGTGTTCAAAATAAGAATGGCAGAAGTAGAGGGTGCATTTGCGGCAATACCAGTGAATGAATTAACACAATTGTGATACAAGAGGTATGGACATGCAAGCCTTGATTATATAATTGAAATGTAGAAAAAGGAGTTGGTTGTGGGATTAGCTCAGCTGAGCAATAAGATGAAGAGTGTATGTGAACCATGTGCCAAAGGAAAGAGTCATGTTTTGCCCTTTCCAACAAGTGACTAGAGAGCCACCGAGGGGTTACAATTGGTGCACACTGATGTTTGTGGACCTATGGACACACCATTAGTAGGAGGAAGTAAGTATTATGTTGAATTTATTGATGATGCATCAAGGTACTCATGGATATACTTTATGAAGAGCAAGGATCAAGTATTTGGGTTGTTTAAAGTATAAAGGGCTGAAGCTGAAAGTCAATGTGGAAATAAGGTGAGATGCTTGAGAAGTGATAGAGGAGGAGAGTATGTATCAAATGAGATGAAGAAATACTTTGAAAAGGAAGGCATATTACATCAATTTTCAGTAGCATACTCACCACAGCAAAATGGGGTTTCAGAAAGAAAGAATAGGACCATAGTAGAGATGGCTAGATCAATGATGATTAAGATGAGAATACTAAGAAAATTCTAGCCTGAAGCATGCTTTACAGCAGTGTATTTGCAAAATCGATTGAGGACCAGATCATTGAAGGAAAAAACTCCATTTGAGGTCTGGTTTAGGGTAAAGCCAAAGGTGTAACACTTGAGGGTATTTGGATGCATAGCTTATATGCATATCCCTGAAGCTAAAAGAACTAAGTTGGATGAGAAAGCAATTAAAGAAGTGATGATGAGATATAATGTGGAGTCCAAAGGGTACAGAATTTATAATTAAGAAACAGGAAAAATGCTGGTATTTAGAGATGTGAGGTTTGATGAAAATGAGGGATGGAAGTAGGAAGAGCCTATTAGTAGAAGATCAAGAAGAGTAAAAATTGAATTTCCATTAAATGATCTGAATGTTGATGAGACAATAAGAGAGGATGCAGATAATTACATCAATTCTGGAAGTGATGGATCTCAGGAGGAGATACCTCAGTTGGATCCACAAAGTTCAAATAGCATTGAAAGTGATGGAGCTCATGAGTTTCTACCAAGTCCTGAAAGTGATGGATTGAGCTCGAATTCTCAAGATGACACATCAAGCTCAAACAGTGCTCACAAGACAAGAGACTTAGCCTCAATTTATAATGAAACTAACCATTTGTTTGATTTCAGGTATAATGATGCAGATGAAGAAGAAACTGATGATGCCTTAACAATTGTTGAATGTGCATTACTCGCAGGATCAGAATCAAAGTCATATAAGCAAGCAATCAAGCAAGGAGTGTGGCAAAGCTCAATGGATGAAGAAATAAAGGCTACTGAAAAAATGGAACATAGTTGTTAGTTGATTTACCAAGTCCAGAAACCAAGGTGCTAGACTCAAAGTGGATTTATAAGGAGAAGTTGAATCCAGATGGTTCGATCAATAAACACAAATCAAGACTTGTAGTGAAGGGATATAAGCAAGTGTATGGAGTAGATTACACCGAGACATATGCACCAGTGGCAAAATTGGATACTGTGAGGTTGCTATTGACTTTGGGAGAAAATAATGGATGAAAAATGCATCAAATGGATGTAAAGAGTGCATTCCTCAATGGAATATTAGATGAGGAAGTATATTTAAGGCAACCCGAAGGTTATGTGAAGAAGGGACAAGAATAGAAAGTGTACAAGTTGGTGAAGGCTTCGTATAGCTTGAAACAAGCTCCAAAAGCTTGGTATTCGAGAATTAACAATTGCTTGATGAAAAGTGGATTCAAAAGAAGCAAGAGTGAAGCTACACCGTATGTTAAAACTTATGCTGAAGGGAAACTAATATGTTCAATATATGTTGATGATTTGCTGGTAATAGGCACCAAAGACAAGCTTGTGGAAGAATTTAAGGAATCAATGAAATCATAATTTCAAATGATAGATCTAGGGGAGATGAGGTACTTCTTAGGTATGGAAATACAGCAAAGAGAGGATGGGATCTTCATCCATCAAAGGAAATATGCTGAGGAGTTGATTGAAAATTTTAGTTTGAAAAATAGTAGTGGCATGACAACTCCCATGGAGCATCAGCTGAAGTTGGAAGCTACAAAACCAGGTGAGCAATTTGATGTAACTTATTATAAAAGCATGATTGGATCTTTAATGTACTTAAGTGCATCAAGACCGGATATTGCATGTACTGTGAATATTTTGGCTGGTTTCAATCATAATCCTTTGAGACATCATGCTTTATATGTTAGGAGAATATTGAGATATGTGAAGTATACTGCTGATCATGGAGTTTGGTATGGAAGAAGGGAAAAGGTGGAGTTGTATGTATTTAGTGATGCTAGCTATGCTAGAAATGATGATTGTAAAAGTAGAAGTGGGTATTGTTGTAGTTTGGGGACTGGTGTTTTTGCTTGGAGTTCAAAGAAGTAGAGAGTTGTTGCTCAATCCATGGCAGAGGCTGAATAAGTAGTTGTAAATATGGTTGCTAAACAAACTCAATGATTGAAGAAAATTCTGATGGATGTAGATGAATTGGAGGAAAAATGTGTGACTATCTATTGTGACTCTAGTGCAACAATTTCAATGGCTGAAAATCCATCCGATCATATAAGAACCAAGCATATGAAGGTGAAATATCATTATGTTAGGGAATTGATAGAAGGGAAGGAGATTAAGATGGCTTTTTGCAGATCAAGCTTTCAACTTGCGGATTTGTTCACCAAAGCTTTGCCAAGATGGAGGCTTGAGTCTTTAAAGAAGATGATAAGTACGTAGGCTCCACAAAACAAAGGATGAGTTGTTGAGTTCAATTGTTATGTGCATCCCAAAATATTGAAGATGGTGGAGGAATTAGCCATGTCAGTGAAGGTAAGGAAGAAGAGAAGGCTGAAGTGAAGGCTAAAGGATTCCAGGTGTAAATGGAGATTGGAAATGATGATTTTAGGCATAATTCAAGGTTATATGAAAAAGTGAAAGAAGTAGCTGCGAAGATTTAAAGATGTCCATGACAAGAGAAGGAAAATGCAAAGGATGAAGAACAAGAAGCAAAATTCCGAAACAAAATTGATGTAGTGAAGTTCAGGAATTTTAAATTAGAGAAGCTGAAGAACGTTTAAGCCAAATGAGTATCATTAGAGTCAATTAATGTGGGAATGTCCATCACCACATATACACCTTGATTTTTTGCAATAATCAGGATTTGTTATGTCAGGAATTTGTCACCTGCAGTCCACAAATTAATAGCTGTTGCAATGAGCCTGTTATGTTATGGACAAAAATTGTTTACTTTTATGTCTTGGCAAATGAGGAAATGCGAGTCATAGTCTAGTTTTTTATTCTTCAGATTTTGTATTTTTCTTTCAATCATTAAGAAAACTTGTATCCGAATGTTAGAGCTAACATATAAGGCTCATCATCATTTTAAAGTCCGTAAGAGAGAAGTAGAAAAAACCATCAATACAAAAGTTCCAGTTCAATTTCCAGTATTTTGTTATGTTCATTTTATTTTGCTTTCAAAGGCTAATGTTTTAGATGTTGAATAGCTAAAGCTGTTGTATAGCACAAAAATAGAAGTTTGCTCTAGAAAAACAGAAGTTAACTTCGGTATCCAATTGAAACCTTAACCAAACACTTATACCCTGTAAGAGAGTGCCTATTACAATTTTTTCCTTGAAGAGTAATCAGGTTAACAAAAGTGGTGATATTCATTGTCAAGATTCCCACTTTGTTGGAGAAGACGTGAACAGTACTAAAGGTGTTCGAAGGAAGTCTTAAACCAAGACATTTGTTCATCAGGTGGTGCAGTGAAGGTGCATTCTTCAATCTTCGAGAGGGCATCTTCAAGACCATTCCCACCATGATCGTGCCTGCGTCAAGCTTGGAGGATTTGGTTGCAGAACAGAGTGTGAAAAACTTGAAGTTCGTGACAACTGAATATCGCACTAAACCAGCTCCTGAAATTGCGGAATTCTCATTAAGAAGGCTATACCAATTTAGTCTAAATATCTTAAAACCTGTCGCTCCTGGAGTGGACATTCTAGCAGCAATGGTCCTATTGTTCTGGTTAAAACTCTTGGAAGGTACGGTCTGACCATAGATTTTAATATGATGTTAGGTACATCAATGGCGACACCCCACGTAGCTAGAGTTACTGTCATGTTTAAAAACGTCCATCCTCAATGGAGACTGGCGGCGATTCGATCAGCGATCATGACCACTTCTTATATTATAGATAACACCGGAAAATTTCTGCTAGATCAGCTGATGAACATGTCCGCCACTCCTCTGACTTATGGAGCCGATCATATTGACCCAAACCAAGCCACAGATCCTGGACTAGTTTATGACCTGAGCTTCGATGATTATGTTGACTTTTTGTGTGGGTTAGGGTACAGTAAAAAGGAAATGGAGACAATCATCTGCAGGAAACATTTGAATTGTCTAAGGAGGAAAAGAACCAAGATATTGTTGTAAAAAATGATCTTATTACAACAATTTCTTAGTTAAATAAGACTAAAAGAATAGTAATAAACGTATAGATTTTATTAAAAAAAATCTTTAAATTAAGGTTAAAACTACAAATAAGAATAGAAGAATTTTATTACTGAAAAAATAGAGAATTATAAAAAAAAATAAACCTATAAAAATACACAAGATATTTTTATCTTTCTTTTTTTTTCTTTCTTTCTCACCTCACTTTTCTCTTCTCTATTAATGCATTCTTTTTGTTTATCTAAGCATATTTTTTATCTCTCTTTCTTTTTCTTTTGTTTGTGACCTCACTTCTCTTTTATCTATTAATGAGATGTACTATCTTTGTTTATCACTCTCTTTGTTTATCCATTGAGCGTATAGTCGGCTAATTTGGCCAACCATTATTGATCTTATTGGGCATGTTAGGCCTAACACGCCAACCCTGCTAAGTTTGACAGATCTGAACTACCTATGCTTTCCTTAAATGGAGTGATCAACACAATCATGTGGTATCAATTCCCGTACTTGTCGCAAAAATGGACTCCTGAGTAATTTCTAAAGAAGATTAGATGCCATGGAGATTAGTTTAATGAAAAGCTTGTTGATGAGTTTTAATGACTAATAAAGAAAATTTTATTTTTAAAAAAAATTATTTAAATTATTAATTATCAAATTAATAATTTCTAATTATTTTTAGTATACTATAAAACTCGTGAACACATATAAAGAGAAACCAGGTATAGCGCTTGTAATAAGGGGGACAGGACAAGGTTCCTTCGGCGGACCGGGGGAACTCTTTCCGGGGACACAGTATCGCTTGCCGCGGCCACAGTTGCAAGTTGGTCCTCTCCGTGAAATCGATCCATAAGCTTCACGATTCACATAAAAACATATATTTACCAAATTAAGCAAATTTTGATGATACAAAGAGAGTACATAAAATAATAATAATAAATATTTTTATTTTTATTTTGTAATATTATATTAACTTTTATCTGAGAATTTTAATTATGTTTGAACATTTATTTTTTTACAGTTTTTAATTTTTTTCATAAGTGTTATTAATAATATAAAGCACTTTATAATTGTAAAAAATGAGGAAAAACATTACCATTAACTTTTATCATTATTATATTTATCATTTATGATGAAATATATAAATATATATATCCTATAAGGATCGTGAATATATTAAGATATTCATGTAAGAGTTTAATTACTTAATGAGAAAATTAACTTCTTAATTTTATCAAAGTGAAATATTCAAAAATCATAAAAACATGAGATTAAGTTTACATATCAGAAAATATTTTTAACATAATAATAGAATATATTTTTAAATTATTGGGTTCTATCGTTAATAATATTACAATAAAAGATATGCATATACATATATATTTTAATGAATCGTAATATATAATATTAATTTTCTCAAGTAAAATGGATGAAAGTAACATATATATTTTAGAAGAGGTTAAGATTTTTTAAAATTTTGAATTTAATTAGATATAAAATCAATTAATTTAATTTGTTTTGAATTATTCAAGTTTTTAGGAGAAATTCATATTTTTAAAATAAAATTTTAGAATATAAATGGCCGAAGTTCAAGTCAACAAATTAATTCGATTGATTATTTTTAATTAATTTTTAAATTTAAATAACATAATTTGTTATTATAAATTAGAAAATTAAATAATTTTATAAAATTTTCAGACTTAATTAAATAAAAGTTATAATTTTCTAAATTGAGATGATTAAATTTTTAATATAAGACACACTTTTTAATTATTTAGTTCATTTTTTAAACTCATTATAGATTAATATTTTATACTATTTTATTCTTGCTTTAATTAATTTTAGCATTTTTTAAAAAATTTGTATTAAATAATGTGATGGGATATTTGATAAGTGTACTTTTTAGCAACCGAAGACTTGCAAGTCCACGGGGTTATTTTAGTAAAAATTGTGCCCAGTCATTTTCTACCTCTATTATTTTCTTGTTTACAAATAATTAAAAATAAAGAAAAGAGAATTATTATTGAGTAACCATTATAATTACTAATATTTAAATATTCATATAATTTAAATGATATTAGTCGTAATAAATTTTGTTTAAAATAATAGTAATTTAATACTACTTTAAATAAAATGTATTTTTATTAGTTAAAAGTTTGTTATTACGTCATAATTAGTTTCTTTCACACAAAGACTCCAATTACGAATGGTTACCAAGTCTTACATGTTATATATTTCCCTATCTCCATTCTCTATAAAACGTCATAGTCTAATTGAAGGAAAATTATATTTTCCAAACTTAATTACTCCACTTGTCTCTATTTAATTATTTGAAAATTAAGGTTTTTTTCTTTTACTAATTTTCATAAGGTGAGATTTTACATTTTTCTTAGTTTTATAAAAAAGTAAATTCACAACAAATTATATAATTTAAATAAATTAGTTAATAAAATAATAATTACCTAAAAAATTTTTTTGGTAAATACCTAAAAAACTTTTTAACACCAACTAATGGTTTAAGATGTGTAAAAATAAATATTAACCGTGGTAAATATAATGAATATCAAAATAAGGTATTGAAAACGTATTTTTTTATAATCTAATAATTTTTAAAGAAAATTAATCCAAAATATTATTTTTAGTCAAATTTATTTCGATTTTGCTAACCTATTTTGTTGAATTATTGTTTATGTACTTGAACAATAGATTCACAAATCTAAAACCCAAATGCAGACAAATCACCAAAAGAACTTTATTATTCGTCGGAAGTTCACGGGTAAGGTGTGTCCGACCAGCTACAGCTTTAGAATCTCTACAGGACTTGACACAACATGGTTATGTTCATCAGTCCATTTAAGAAAACCATACAGCTTTGCATTTTGTTCACTTAAAACTTCTTCATCGAGCTTTAGCTCCATTGAAAAACCTAGCTTCTGGTACTTGTGAGTAAAGGACAAAGTTGTTGGCTCAACTACGATACTGAATCCTCGAACTCCGTATTCTGTAGTTGCATGGTAAACAGACGAATCATTCCCCACATTTGTCACCACTCTCCTGAACTTTTTTACCGCTGGAGAATCTTGTTTGCCGGAAAAGATCGCCATGAAAGAAGGGTTCTTTTCCTCGCTGACAATTCCAATGTTGCTTGCAGATAACTGTCTCCTTTATACTGTACCCTAACCCACACAAAAAGTCAACATAATCATCGAAGCTCAGGTCATAGACTAGTCCAGGATCTATGGCTTTGTTCGGGTCGATATGACCAGCTCCGTAAGCCAGAGGAGTGGCGGACATGTTCGTCAGCTGATCTAGCAGAAATTTTCCGGTGTTATCTATACCATAAGAAGTGGTCATGATAGCTGATCGGATCGCCGCGGGGCTCCATTGAGGATGGACGTTTTTAAGCATGGCGGCAACTCCGGCGACATGGGGTGTCGCCATTGATGTGCCTGACATTATAGTAAAATCTGTGGTCAGACCGTACCTTCCCAGTGTTGTGACCGGAACAGTAGGGACTGTCGCTGCTAAAATGTCCACTCCAGGAGCGACAATGTCAGGTTTTAAGATATTTGGACTAACTGGGTTTGGCCCTCTGAATGAGAATGTCGCAACTTCAGGAGCTGGTTTAGTGTGATATTCAGTTGTCACGAACTTCAAGCTTTTCACCTTCTG
>JANZLC010000001.1:26854057-26865897 GCA_026413385.1 Erythroxylum gracilipes
GACCCTAATTATGAATAATATTATTTGTATGATAATAAAATTTAAACATTAATATTAAGAATATAATTATCAATGTTTTTTTATGATGATTATTAATAATTTTATAATTATTGGGCGTAAGTTTTTATTTAAAGAATAAGCATGATTAGATTGATTTAGGATTATTAGTAGTTTGTTTATGTTGGGATTAAGTAGTTTGTTATTTTAATAATTTTATGCTTATTATGTCTTATTATTTAAATTCATATAATGTTTCTTCTTATTATTATTTTGATCCATTATTATTATTATGTTTTTTTTAATTTTAATAATTCAAAATTATTATTATTATTTGTATTTAATATTATTCAAATTTATTATTATAATTTGTATTTATTATATACAAATTATGATTGTCTTAGTATTATTATTATTATTAGTATTATTATTATTTGTATTTATTAGTATGATAATTTATTATTACAGTTTAATTAAATTTATTATTATTTTGCCTACTTATTATTATTAATATTATTATACAATATTATTAATATGATTCATTACTTTTATTATTATTATGGTATAATTTTTATGTTTAATGATTCAAATAAATTATGAATATTATATAATAATTATTATTATTTTCATTATTATTATTATTATTATTATTATTTAATATTATTGAAAAAAATTATTACAACTTATTAAAATTGATTACTCTTATGTCTTATTATTATTATGATTATTATGATTATTATTATTAATATTATGAATATTATTATTATTATTATTACAATTATCATATTTCAAAACAATTAAAATACTGAGAATGATAAAAAAAATCTTCAGGTTTGATTATTTGTTATTATGTAATAAATAATAACTATTACAAAAATAAAGGTTATTACGATTATTATTCATATGAATATTATCATTATTACAAATCACTGATAATTGTGTGACAACCAAACAACCAAAGACTCAGCGGATGTACTATTCAGATATATGGCTCGCCTCGCGAGACAGCAAGTGTTAATGGCTCGCGAGGGCGAGTCTTTCGCCCCCGCGAGAAAGCTAGTGTTGCATTGCTTAAATCCGGCCACCTCTTTCAGCTCCAGCGCAGGTATTTAATATTCAAACCTGTGTTACTATTGTTCTGCAAACTTTGATATTCGTATTCAAGTCCAGAAACATGTAACAATTAAATAACCAATTTAACAATAATGAAATGGTAATAAGCATAATAATTGTTAAGAATGATATAATGGTGAATAACAATTAGTTAACAATGATATAAGTAATTGTTTATTATTATGTCTGATTATTATTATTACTATTATTATGATTATATAACTTGTATTTGTTATAATTAAATACAAGTTATTATTATTGTTCTTATTATTTTTATTATGTTAATAATAAATACAAGTAATAATAATAATAATAATAATAATCAAAATAATCTATTATTATAATTCATTCAAATGAATTATTATTATGTCGAATTATTATTATTGTTAAGTTTATTTTTATATAATTCGTATTGATTATTATTAGAAATTAATAATAATAATATTATTATTATTATTATTGTTGTATTATTTGTAGTTATTATTATTCAAATTTATTATTACAATTTCTTAAAAATTATTATTAGTATTATGATTATTATTAGTATTATTATTATTATTGTTGTTATTATTTTATGTTGTTATTATTAATGTTATAATTAAATAATTAATTATTTAATAATATTAATTATAATGTTCAGTATTAGTAAGAATAAATAATAGGTCGAAGTTATAATAAAACCTAAAATAATTTGTTACACAACAAACTATAACGGAATAATAACTATCATATGTTAAAACAATTAAATTAATAAGAACAATTAAATATACAAATAATTTAATAATAATAAGCTGGACAAGGAAATTATGGAATATGAAAAACGTCAAACAATGAAATTAATGGGGGTTTCTTGTTCTCATTTAAAACGTTTAAAATTGTTATTTATGAAAAACGTTTAACAAAACAAATAATGAGAAATTTACCAGAAGACACTCACTCCCAGCATCAGCATTCAAGTTTCATTTTGCTTGTTAAGTCGTGTCTGTCAGTTGCAGTAGTAAGTAAGTAGCAGAATAGACAAAGCCAAAAGTTGCATTAGTTGATGTTCTGTTTGTTTCAAATGCTTAAAACCCCCATTTTCATACCACACACTTGCAGCAACTCACGTTCAATGATAATAACAAGATGGAAAAGTATAATCAGATGAAACAGCGCAGGTATGAACATTTTCTGAAAATTTCCTGTTATGTTTCACTGTTTCATTGGTCTGACAAAAACACAATGGTTTGGAGGTTTTTGAACTTAGCCCTTCATAGCACTCAACATGGTCACATATGTATCAATACCAAATCAAAAAAAAAAGAACAACAGAAAAATGCAAGAACTATTGAAGAATGGAAAATGAGATTTCGTACAAAATGGTTACTGCTACTGTTCATTGATCTCCACGAAAGTTCATTTTGGTTGAGCCTTTGCAATTAGCTCACACACACTTGTTGCTTTCTTGTATCTAATGGCTCAAAATGAAAGATGAGAAGAAAAGCAAGGACTAAAATTTTGACAAGTAACTTACTCTCATTGGAAAAACAGAGATCCAAAACCTTTACCATTTTGATACACCAATAAAATAGTTGACAAGGGGAATTGTTTCTGAGAAAGCTGCAGAAACAGTTCCCCTACGAAGAGATGGTTGTAAACAATAGGATAGGATAACCTATAAGCTGATGCTCAAATTCATTTCTTGAAATGAATATGTTACTTTGACTATTCAATTTCGTCAACATGCTGAGTTGTAAACTTCAATTCGTCTAAGGTTTTAAACTTCAGAAATTTGGTTCAGCCTTTAATTCCTCTGCTTCTGATTTTATGGCTGCACTTGTTGGTCATCTTCGGACTCTTCATTCTTCAACCTTGCATTGCTTGTAGCTCCATTCTTCTCACTTATTTTACATAGATCTTCATTCTTTTCCTGGTTTCCAAGCATTTTGATTATGGTTTTTGGAGCAGGGCATATCTGAATTGCCCTGCAAAACCATACTCTGTAGCTTCCTCTTGTATGCTGGAATTTTGTTCTTCATTTTGCTATTGTTCTTCAGTTTGACTGAACTTGGAAATTCATCCACATTGTTGTAGCATAGCTTGCTGCATGAAACAACATAGATGAACACTTTGGCAGTCGACTATAACAGTACAGCTTCTCGAATTTTTCATCAAACACAAAACCATTCACCTCACATTCACTGAATACTGACCGATATGTGCTTCTGTTTTAGTGGTGCATCACATATACAGATCAACAATCATGAATGCAGAAGTCACTGCACTTTCCATTGTGTTGGAGGCTTCCGTGCACATAATGATAATTAGTGTTGGACACAACCTTCGTAAGAACATAGCCACTCAACAATATGATTAAATATTGCAAAGTTACTCACTTTGATTCATCCTTCCGTATATTCATGGTTAAGGAGTAGTTTCGGTTTCTTTGCATCGTCTTCTCATTCGTGTCTTATGGTGTGTAACATTCATCTTCATTCCTACACTGCTGTTTCAAAACTGCAAGTTGACTCTGCCTTCAGCATTGTCACCACGACGAATGCGGTGCAGAACAGGAAAAACTAAATCATTAATCCAGAAAGAGTGGTTAGTGTAATGTGTCTGCAACAATTACATCACTCATATACCAGCCACACAAATGTAGCATGCCTGAATTTGGTGTCACCTTAGGGCAGATAGAGAGGTTTATGGTGCTTTGTACTTACATTATTATCATAATAATCTTGTACACACACAATCATTTTTTGGACGAAGGCAACTGTGACAGTTGCCTATGCGAATATCAACGCCGAATCTATTTACGTCTTCCAAAGTTGCTTTACCAATTATCTGTTGTGCCTGTAAATTAATATGCATGGCAAGGAATTCAAACAATACAAAACAAGCTAATGCATGTCATTAACCTAATTCAATAACAGACAAATACTTTGTTGGAATTACCAAAAGTAAATCAGTCATCCGCATTGCAGGTGGGATGACAACACTAACATGTTGTTCACTTCTTCCTATGTCACTTACCTGACACCAGAAATCAACCAAAGTTTAAGCATACATTACAGACATATAATATTTAAAACAATAAAAACAATGAGTTTAACAAAGAATACCCGAGGAGTTGGCTCATAACGATGATGACTGTATGACATTGTTGAGTTAGCCATATGCACACCTAGTCCCTGCATATCGTTCATTTACAAACCAATTTGTTGATAAACCAAAGCAGACATTGGTTCACATGATGTTACCAAGATTTAAATATCAGAAATTGCACCTGAGATTGTTGATGAAATATGGGAGGTTCGTTGCTGGACATAAGTTGAGTTTCTTGGGAATTAAGTTCAGCTTCCTGAATAAAGTTGTTTACGCGATTCAAACTTAAAATAAATAGTTAACATAATATTCATAGTAAGTATTCCAAACTGACATAACCAAATGTTTAACCTGAGTATTGGGAAAGGGGATAGGCACATTTGTTGAAGTGTTGAAATTCTTCGCATTCTTCCTCTTCTTTGTAATTTTCTCTAGTCCACCCCTTAGTCTCTTACTTGATGTCGGCTTTGTCCTCATCTTCAGACCTCTTATGTTAGTCATGTCGGCCACATGAGTAACAGCTGCATTAACCTCATTCCTGTCATCATTTGAGCGTGACCGTTGGCTTAACTTATGATCTGGTGCAGTTGGGTTATTTTGATCAACGATTTCATCTCCTTTTAATCTCTCATCAACCATCTTCAACATGTTCAACATATTGTCATACTTAACTTTGTAGGTATCTCTCCTGTCAGCTGCTCGTGTCACCAGTCGTAAACTTAATGCACACAATTCCTTATACCTGATACTTGACAGCATTTTAGAATCCATATGAGTTTCATTGCCAGTGGACGCCATTTGTGCATTCGTCCAACTTTTGGCTTTCCTTGTCCATCGTTTCAAAATATACTTGCTTGGGATTGTGCAAATATTCTTCAAGCTATAAACCTTCAACACATGAGAGCATAAGATGCCTGCAAACTCAAACTTCCCACAACTACAATGAACTGCATCCCTAAATGAATCATAGCTGACCAAGTGAGAGTAGGTCTTCCCAACAAGACTAATTTGATATTTCTCTACAGTGCCATCGTCAACGGTAAGGCAAAAAAGTATAATCATGGCAATGATTCCATTCATCCTTAAACCATTTAAATACTTCTGGCGTGTACACAGTAGATGCATGCTTTAAAATTTTCACCGGTGCTAACACCGCCGGATTGCTGGCACTACTTCTAAAATCAGCTTTTAATTCCTCATATCTACGATCATCAATAAGCCTCTGGAAGTGGTTAAAAAATTGTAATAAGTTGTGCTGGTAACTGACGTACCTTTTTATCAGACTGTTCATGCTCTCACTTCGTTGCGTCGTCATCATGTCAGCACAAAATACTTTGCGGCCATAAACCAAAGCCCATTTTTCCTTTATGCCATACAAACGTTTCAACCAGTCATTATCTCCAAGTGCATATGTGTCCAGCATCTTTGTCCAGGCAATGCCAAATTCTTCTTCATCTTCATACTCATATATGCATGCGCTAAAATCCCTTGAAAACTCTTTATACTTAGAAAAAACACCACTTAAATGTATGGCGACATTTTGATAAATGTGCCAAATACACAGCCTATGATGCGTATTTTGCCATCTGGACGCTAATGCTTTTGCCATTGCCGCATCTTGATCAATAAGAATAGTGGTAGGCGGTTTCGCTGTCATTGCTCTCTGAAATGTCTCCAACAACCACTCAAATGTAAGAGCAGTTTCATCATAGAGTAGTGCACCACCAAAAATTGTTGTTTGCTTATGGTTCACACCGACAAACAAAGCAAGTGGACGACCCTCACCATTCTTCTTATAAGTAGTATCCAAGCACACAACATCACCAAAGTCTATGTAGTCGTTCCTCATTTTTCCGTCAGCCCAAAATATGTTGGTAATCAATTCGTCTTCGTCCACTTGGATGGCGTAAAAGAAATTTGGATCTTGTACCTGCATCTTCTCCAAATATTGTAACAGGTCACGTGTATCTCCCTTTCTCATGCCTGTTGCTCGTTTACACCTTAAATAATTCCTGTAATCATCTGGCATAAAGCCAACATTATCTCTGCCACCTGCTTGTCTCACCATCAGATCATGAGATGCTTTTGGAGGAATCCCGACATCATTAGCCATTTCAATTTGCAACGCTGCAACTGAACTTATCTTCCTGTGACTTCGATGTAGATGTGTTTTGTTTGGGGATGCGAGGTAGTGATTGTGCTCCTCAACAAACTGTATGACTTGAAATTTTCCTGTTTGCAAACTATTCACCTTCATCCTTGCCTGACAACCAAATCTTGTCTCTGCACGTGGAGCTCTTACATACACATCTCTTCTGTCGGTCATCCGTTTACCTTCAGCACTACAAACAAAGAGCCTACAGATCAACTTACCACTTTTGTCTTTGTGACTTTTGCTTCTTCTAATTCCAAATCCCACTTGCTTGGCATAACTTAAATAAAATTCATAACCTTCTTCTTCTGTCTCGAACTGCATGCCAATTTTCGGTACTAACTCTCTTCCACCTATATTGCTTGCAATCATATTCACATCCTCATTCCGACCCACAAATGCATTGTCACGTTCCTCATTTTGACTGTCATAATTTAAACGACGGCATGAAGTCGATGTTCCTTCCATCTTCACACCTGCCGCATTGACATATGAGCACAATTATATTCATATCTAAGTATTAAAACTACCACATATAATACTATATCAATCAACGTAGGTGCTGTGTATTTTTTATCCATCCATGTGTTATCTCATGCCTGAATCAGGATTATCTATAAGAGAGTTGTTGCTAAGGTATCTATATTTTCGAACTCACATGTTTACTGTAACATTATCTACAGGTTAATGTTAACCATAACAACTGGAAAACAATGAATATTACTGAAGCATACGTAAAGACATAAGGTATCAAGACTCCCTATAAAGTTAAGAACCATTAAATGGCAGACATACAAACAACTGCCATCAAACATACATCATACCAACTAAACCTTCAGATATTTATTACAACTAATTGCTATGTGAAACAAGAAGTCATTAATACAAGCATAATTAGGAACATCACATTGAATACCATTATGATTAACAGAAATATACAGGTGAGTGATATCCCATTTAATACATACTTTATGGTGTTATAATAACATAAACAAGTACATTTCTCTAACAACAACATGCACGAAAAATAAACAAAGCCGTTGAGACAATGATTTTCACCTGAGAAGGAGATAACAAGTTAAAACACTGTTGGTACCTAAACGCAGGATAACCTTGCAGAAGCAGACGGTGTGTATTCAACTATATGCAGTAACAACGTTTCTAACACTAACATTACCAATCCAGATTAAATGGCGGGAATGTGTTTTACTAATTGCTTTGGAAATGACAAGGCACATTTATTAGTCATCATTGTGGATATTTAATGTGTTCAGAATATATTAATATTCTTCAGCATTTTCTTTGGTTTTCGTTCTTATCCTTCATAAACAGTAATGGAAGACTTTGTTAATATTATAATCATACAAATAATATCCTTTGTAATAATTCAGATAATACTAGTAGAAATAATAACAATATATTCGCAATATAATATACTAATAGAAATAATCATAAGTATAATAATAATCATAATAATAATACATGAATAATATATTTGAATCATGCAAAAACTAATTATATAATAATAACAATAATAATAACAACAACAACAACAACAACAACAATAATAATAATAATAATAATAATAATAATAATAAGATTAATCGTAATGAATCATATAAATAATATAAATAATATCATATAATAATATTAATAATAATAAGTAGACATAATACTAATAAATTTGATCAAATTGTAATAATCAATTATAATACTAATAATACAATTTATATAATAATAATACTGATAGTAATTATTATTATTATTATTATGATTATTATAATTATAATTATAATAATAACAATAATTATAATTATAATTATACTAATAACAATAAGAATAACAATAAAACTAATATTACTTATAACTTGTATTTGTCCACATAAATACTAATAATAATACTAATAATGACGATAATAATAAAAATAATAAAATACTAATAATTAATATAATAATCATAATCATAATCATAATCATAATAATCATAATAATAATCATCATCATCATAATAATAATAATAAAAACATTATAATATTAATAATCATAACAATAATAATAATAATAACAAGAATAATAATAATGATAGTAATCAGCTTAATTAGAAAAATTATTAATAATAAGCATTAATTTAATTAAATGTGGATATTGATTTTCAATAATAATATAATAATAATTAATATGAATAATAAAAATACAATTTCTATAATAACAATAAAAATCAATATCCACATAATATTAACAAATTTATGTAAATGGTAAGACCTCATCTTCAATAATAATCAATACAAATAATACTAATCGTAATAACAATAATAAGAATAAGAATAATAATCATTAATTAGAATAATAATTAACAGGATTTTCTACGCGGCATCGCCCTCGCGAGGCTTGCATAACAGAAACTCGCGAGGGCGAACGCTCGCCTTCGCGAGCCACCATTTCGCCAGCTTCGCGAGGGCGAGCCGTCGCCCTCGCGAGCCGCGGACTATGTCGCAGCCTCACAACGCTGGCATATTAATAATTGAGTAAAGTTGTTTTTCTGACCATACTCTGATTAATATTATTAATTGTTAATTTATTTGTTAACGATATTACATCATATGATTTACTTTATGATTATTCCTAAGTTTGTTCTTCATAAGCATAAGGAGAAAAACACAAAACAATGAATAATATCATCAATTTGCTAATAAATACAAATAATATAACAATAATAATAATAATAATAATACTAATTTAAATAATAGAACTAATAATCATAATAATAATAATAAGAAGAATAAGAATAAGAATAAGTATAATTATGAAAATATATAATAATAAGTAGACATAATAGTAACAAATATTATTATTATTAGTATTATTATTATTAGTATTATTATTATTATCATTATTATTATGATTATTATTATTGTTATTATTATTATTATTACTTTTTGATTATTAGAAATACAAATTAACTACTTCAAATAATAACCATAATACTACTAATAAGTAGACATAATTATAATAAATTTTAAAAAATTTATATAATATATTTGCATTATCATAAATACAAATGATATAATACTAATAATAATCATAAATTTGAATAATCATAAATACAAAATATTTGGTTATAATAATACCGATAATAATAATAATACTTATACATTACCAATAATAATAATAACACATAATAACAGTTAATTTCAATAAATTGTAGTAATAAGTTTTAATAATAATAAATACAAATAATAATAATAATCATCATCATCATCATCATCATAAATTTCAATAAATCTGTATTTATTAATTTGAATCATAACTTTTAAAAATTTATATCATCATAATATCGCAAAACAAAACTAATAAGACATAATATTCAATAAATTATGTCAATGGTAATAATCAATGTTGGGGGAAATGTTTGATGAGGTCAAATCATATGAAGATGACTCCGATTCGAAGACGATTGATAACAAGACGCATACTCGGTGCTGATACTTTGAACTTGTTTGGACGATTAGATTCTATCTTCAAATGTAATGCCCTTCCATTGATTTTTCGTTTAGGCAGAATCTTTTTGGCCTTTATGTTCAGCTGTTTCTAATTTCTCAGCAGTGTACAAACTACCTCTATGTGACCAAGAAGACAAGTTAATTCTTGTCTTTCGAAATGGAAGTCCAACTACGAGCAGTATAGTGGAGAGATGAGTGCCACCACTCAGCACAATAATGAAGGTTGTATAGAGTGTAACTCCAAATGATATCTACCAAAAACTATCACGAGGTTCGTTCTTTGGCAATATTTGTCTACTTTCCATAGTCAACTTCAAATTTGGTATCTACCCTACACATCACTATTATCTTCTTGCCTATCCCACAAATATCTGCCCAGAAGCTATATGAAGCGTCGAACATCAATTAGATGATATATCGATGAAATATACGGCAGTCTGTCGTCCTTAATCCACAACACAGAAAAGAAGGTACCGACGCCTGAGTGAGAGAAGCTATCCCGAAAGTCAAATAACCCACAACATACAACTAATCATGTACTGACTAATAACAAACATTTCTAATTCAGTTAATAAATTTGTTTATCATAAGTATGAATAATGATAATACTAATAATCAGAATCAGAATAATAATAGTACTAATTGATTAAGTAAGTATTTCAATCAGTCCAATACCAGCATGACCTGATGCGTCAATTCCTATATATCATTCAATTATATAGGAACTACAATCAGTCCAATATGGTCAACCTTGCAATCCAACAGAAAACCAGCTCATGAAGTTTGCTCCAAGCTGCAACCTTTGTCGTGTTACAGATTTCAGGAAATGTTACTCTGCAATTAAGAGTCACTGCGAATATTAATATGAGAAAGCACATAATCAAATTACATTGGAACATGATTCATGATAGTGAAGATTATACAGAGCAATGCATTTCGGAAACAGGAACTGAAAGTATCCTGAATAATTTGGTAAAAGATACAAAGGCATTTTCAATAAAGTAAGCATCTCTAACTTACAACAAATATATAGTCATGCATTCATAAAGTTGTGACAAAGTTTTCGTACAAATTAAAACCATATTTCAATAAACGAATGGAGGATAACCAGTTGCAGAATTTAGAAAAAGCACAAGTGTCTTACTTCCACAATTCATGAAGCGGAACCTTCTTCATTTGGTCTTACAGATGAAGATGGAGATGGCACGTCCAACCCTTGCACCTCCCAAGCCTTTTCCATACGTTTTTCAACGTATTTCAGATCTTGCCATCACTTCCACTACTTCATTCAGATCTATCCATCGCTGGTTCAGGTTTGTCATCTGCTGGTTAATGTCATCCAACTGTTGCTGTGTTCTACTGTGGTTATCAACCATGAGTTTTTGGTTGTTGAGCATGATTTTTTGGTTGTCCAGCATGAGTTTTTTGTTATCAAGATAGAGTTGGTAAAGCATGCCGAAATCAGCTTGCGATTGTTGTTGGTGTTCCTGTTCAGTTGTCACAAGTGGCGGTTGCTGTTGTGGCCCCTCATTCTCCGAACCATATTCCACCGACTGGCATCTCTCACTTGACTCTGCAGGTGCCAACCTGCGCTTCAATACTGTACGAGTGGCAGGGTCTCGTAGCTGCATGGTTTTCTCCACTATAATCTCGCACCGCTTCAGGTACGGTACATCGAAGAAATGATTATTCAGCATGTCTAGCTGACTAAGATCAATCCTAAACCATTCAGCCACTGCAGTCGCTACATAACCCATTCCCAGACTGTTCCCCTTTCTCTCAACCATATCGATCAAAGTTTTAGACAGATAAGCATACATGTTCGGCTTATGTCCATGCTCGATGCACCATAATAGGAACAGCTCCTTCCTCGAACATTTTGTACTTTGTCGTTTCCCAAACACAACACCACACATGAATTTATGCAGCAGCTTCAATTCCGCGTTAATAATTTGTGCATTGGATGCAATGTGTGGATCATACTCATCCAA
>JANZLC010000001.1:26872282-26903742 GCA_026413385.1 Erythroxylum gracilipes
CCTGAGTAATTCCTGAAGAAGATCAGATGCTATGGAGATTAGTCTAATGATAAGCTTGTTGATGAGTTTTAATGACTATCAATCACTCTTCAACTGAATAAAGTGGTGATATAATTATTATTTATAATTAGTTTTATCATAATCACATAATTTTTCTTGTCCCATAAATTAATAGCGTTTAATAAATAAAGAACTTCATTTAATTTTATTTGGAAATAATTACTTAAAATTATAGTTTAGTTGTTCATCACATAATTTTTCTTACCTTCTGCCTCTGGGAATTCGCTCATCAAACACTTGTTAGGACTCAGTACTGAACCTAAAGTGAAGAGCTGGGTCATGATATCCACAAAGTTTGGAACTAAACCAGCACCACAGCTGGGAATTTTCTCTTCCGGGGGACCAAACCCCTTCAGTCTTGAAATCTGAAACCAGATATAATAGCTCCTGGAGTTGATATTCTTGCAGCTTACACACCCAACACGCCGTACATGAAGTTAGATTAGGACTTGTCGTTGCTTTTTGTCATCTCTAATAATTACTATTTCAAGGACAAAAAAAAAAAAAATCACTAACAGTTACTTTGTTATTTCATGTCTCCGGCCATAATTCAAAACGGTTACATAACCGTTACTTTCAAAAGCCAATATATATGCTCTACACCTTAAAAACTGTTACTTTGAAATTTCCTTTTTCTTGTTTCTTTCTTCTTAGTATCAACTTTTCGGAAATTTATATATCACTTGATTCAATTCAAATGCTGGTTCGATTGCTTGCTTGCTTGCTCGTCTTTTCACCCATTGAAGCCCAGAATTTTTCTGGTAATTCTATAGATTCTTTTCAATCTCTCATAAGATTCATTCATTGAAAATTGAATTATTATTTGCATGTTTTGATAAGGAGTTAGTTGATTTTCATTGAATTTCTTCATTTGAGTTCATACCCAGATGAGAACTTGCTTCTCTTCTAATGGGTTACAATGTGAAGCTTAGTTAGGGTTTTGAACTGGCTGAATTAGATATCTTTAACCTGAAGCAATTAAACCTAACTGGTTTGGAGGCTAAAGTCGGGTTTTCGTTCGAGTTGAATCGAGTGTTTTGTAGATGTTTGAGCGCTTGTGTGTGAGGCGGATAACGCATTGCAGGCTCATAATAACAGCAGTGTTTTTCTTTCTTTGTATTTTTTTTTTCTGGAAACAATCAACAAATGGAACCTTTCTTCTTCAGGTCAAGGGCCTTCTACGGGATTCAATTCCAGGCTTTCAAAACCGCTGATAGGAGATGATAACAGGATCTATACTTGTTCTGACAGGAACCTATTTGCATTTCTAAGTAATGGTTCCATATTTTGGTCCTTGCGTTTGGCTTACACATGCAACGTTGATATGGCCCCGGTTCATGGTGGGAGAGGAAAAGTAAGCAAAGTGCTTGAAACTCTGTTTTACCTTGTCCATATTGATCTTCCCATAATATTCTGCAGACAGCTTGAATCACACAAGACCGGACCCTGATTGACATTAAAAGTACTGCTATTGGCAGACGGAAGCAATTCTATGCATACCATCTAGTTTTATTCTCTGAAATTTATATGGCATTTATGTTGGAAATTGCAATACTGGTGTGCTGTGAGAGTTTCAATTCTGCATAAATTGATGTACGCATGGTATTGGCAGTTGTATTTAATTGCAGAGAACAGAGTCCTGAAAGTAAATTTTCTTGATGTTGGAACTTCTCCGCCTACTGCAGACGTCTTCTTTGGCCCGGAAAAGGGACAAGAAGGAGCAGGTGATATTATTGGTATTGCAGTGAGCACATCAAGTTCACTTGTGTTCATCACTGTAAAGGAAAGGTCACTATTTGCATACACGATGGGAAAACATCTAATATGGAGTGCCGGACCGGTGCTTTCGCAGTTTGGCTACCGTATAGGTTGCAGAAAAGGCATTGAAGATTGCTATTTTAATTCAGCACCTGTTATTGATCGATGTGAAGCAAGTATACATGTAAGAATAGCTTATTATCCTAGAATTTCTGGTCTTATTCCTCAACTGTCCAATTTAGGATGACAATGATTTTTGTTCGTAATTTTCAATTGCATTTCATGCCTCCTTGTGATATGAGAAGCTGCTCATTCTGACATGCGTCAAGCTTACGTGCTTATGGACTTTAACTTGCAGATGTCAAATACAAAAGGAGAACTTTACTCTTTGTCTCTCGGGAGTCCTCATTTTAATTGGATTCAGGATCTAAGCTCATTTGGCAAAACCTTCACCATTACACCTGGAAATAATGGCCGTATATATGTCAGTATACCTACCAGGGCTCTTGTGTTGGCTCTAGATGTCTCCACTGGTAATATTCTATGGCAAAAAAGCGTCGGACCATTAAGCAGATCAGATTGTCATCCAGTTGTGGATTCTAATGGTAATATGTACAGTATTAGCATTTAGTTGCCCTCTTGTAATGCTTTGTAGTTCTTTTGTAACCTCAAAGTAGGGATGACAATGTACTTGGCTCGGGTCCGGGCATTAATTCATAATTTTGAGTGAGTCTAAAGTTTAATCAAGTTTCAAACAAGTAGGTTCAAGATCGAAGCTTGACCCTATTAAAAAAGAAGAGGAATAAAAACTCAGATTTGAGTCAGATAGATTTAGTTTGGATAGGCTGGCTAAATTCGAGTCAAATTTAGGTTGAGTTGAGTTAGACAACCTCAAACCTAAAGTCTAGCCTCAGCCTGAATTTTTTTACCAGGCCTGAGCCTGGTAAACTCAAGTTTGTTGACTTAGGAGCATGCATGCCCAGACTTTTTGTCGAGCCTAGTCTTTTAGCATGTGCTATTAGTAATCTTTTCTTATATTCATGACTATGGCAGGGTGGATATCAATCAGTTCAGTGGATGGATTTCTGTACTCGATTTCACCAGCTGGGGAGCTAAGAAAATTCACAAAAGCCTCTGAATTGGATTATGTTGTGCTAACTAGTCCATATCTTGATTGCTCCGGCTATGCTGTTTACTTTAGTCAGACACAGATGGAGGGAAAAACTAGCAACAAACTTGATGACTATACTTATATCTCAGCAATGAGACCTAAAGGCGCAGTCTTCACCTTGTTGGTTCCAGCAACTGGAACATTTTATTGGTCTGAAAGCTATCCTGGTAATGTCAAACGGTTCATCTCAAACTTTATGTTACAATAATTGGATTTCATATTCCTTCAATTTTCCATTACTAGAAGGTTTACTTACAAACTATGGAAACTTTCAATTGTTGACACTCAGGTCGATCCTTATGCCTGCTGTCTCAGAGCGACCTGCAAAACTTTGCAGTTGACGAGGGAATCCTCCTGTGTTTTTTCGCTGCTTCAGGTGAGATCCTACTTGCACAAGCATATAGAAGAATTTCTAACAATATGTTTGTGTAATTTGACTCTGAAAATGACAATTAATGCCAAATTACTTCATAGTCTTTTACAAATGATGCAGGGACAGGCAATCCACTGTCATGCCGCAACAAATGTACAAGTTCATGACATAAGTTTCGAGAATAATTTCAGTAAATGTTATATGATTTGCAATGTTAACCACTTGTTTCTCACCAGATGAGAAGCTTGTCTCTACCTGCTCACAAACGAGGCCCAAGAATCTTAATGTTTATACAGGCAAGATAGAATCCCATATTACAGAACTATGATTCATCAATACCGTAGGAATGTGATTAGCGGGAATCTTTTTCCAGGTAATGACAAGACCATATTGGTGTTCCTTCTATTTGAGTCTCTGGTCTTGGTAGTTATGGTTGGACTTGTGCGATTTTGTTGCATATTCTGGAGGAAAAAGAAGCTTCAAGGCCAAGGCTTGGGAGATTTTCTACGAAAACGAGTAATGAAATGCATTCTGAGTCGGAGTTTGTCAGGATAATGTTCCATTGCATTATGTTTACTCAGAATGTTGAACTTTCAGAGGTCTCTCCAACTCAAGAAGAAAGCATTTGATCGGACAATCACAGAAATCCAAGAGAAGGCATCACAGGAAGCAGTGGCACATGAAGCAATTGAAGAACTAGGAAATTTGGTACGTGAAAGAGATGGCATTCAGAGGAAGCTCTTGACAACTTACAGCTTGGGCAGGGATGGCAGAAACCTTAAGTCAAGATCTATCCTTCCAGTATATAATGAGAAAACCAGGAGCTACTCTTATCAGAGTCCTGGAAAAGAGAATGTCACAATTTTTCATACAGTCAGTGACACATCTTCCAGGGAAAGCAGCAGTGAATCCGAATCGACCTGGAATGTTGTTGAAGAAAAGAATTACTCAGCAGCAGCCAAGTATCAGGAAAAGGGAAAAGCCCCAGTAGAAGTGGAAAGTTCAAGTGACGATGAGGCTTTTTTCAGGACTCCTTCAGAGTCAGCACCAAGCTCTTCAGGACACATGAGTTCAGGTTGGGAGGTGGTGCAGTCCAGTCCAAGTACTGGAAGAAGAAGCTCCTGGTTGAAGACAAGAAAAGCACTCTCATCAACTAATTAGATTCTACAGTGAACTATCAAGTTCTGCAGATTTATATTCTCCTGCTGGAAATTCCGGTTGCGATTCAGATCGTTATCGCAATTTACTCAACAATTGCAGTATAATAAGCAATCCGTAATTTAAAACCTTACAACCTAACTAGCCATTTGCTCTCTGCTCTTTGTCAACGGCTTCCCTTTTCTAGCTTCTTCCCTGACTGTGTTTGCCAATGTTTCATCTTAGTTTCGTATCAAGGTCTTTTTTTTCAATATTTTAAAAATCAAAATAAAAATGATACGAGTAGGACAATCTATTTAATATTTAAAAGATTCAACTAATATTAAACTTTCGTAAAAATAATTAAAAATAAAATATAATTAAAGAATTTAAAATATAATTAAAAAATAATTTTATTTATATAAAATTTAAAGTTTAATTGAAAAAAGATATTATAAAACTAAAATTAATTGATTTGTTTTAGTTTATAAAAATTTATTAATTTACGAAAAATTGACTGATTAATTAATAAATTAATTAGTTTTTAACATCAAGAGTTAGACGTAAATTAAATTGAATTACAAGATTAACATGTTCCAAATTTTTACCATTGAACCGTTCAATTAAATTTTTTAATCATTTATTTTTCTAAGCTAAAGTTAAATATGTGAAAAATTAATATCTTTTAATATTTCACTACCTCTTTGTGAAAATTAACATATGGAAATTAATGGCTCTTCTTTTTCACTAGAAAATGATTGTTCTTTTTTCTCTTAGAAACAAATTAATTTAGAAAATTTTGAAGAAAAATTAAGCATTATTTATTTGTTTTTAAAAATTAAACAAAATGGTATTTTCAACTTTTTATTAAACTTGTGGAATATATATATATATATATTTAAAAATATTTCTTTAATTAAATATTCGAGTTTTTTATATTTAAATTTTTTAATGACTTCAACTGCTAAATAATAATTAATCAATAACAAAATTAGAAATTGATTCTCTATTTTTAGAAATAAATATAAATATTTATTAATTTCAATTTTTAATTAGTTTATTTAATAATTAAATTTATAATCTCACACACACTCACATACACATGGAATATTTGAAAATCGGTTAGAAAATAACAGTTTGTTCGGTTTAGCGATAAAATATGTTATTAAGGAATTATTAAAAACAGTTTAGGACAAGTAAATATAAATTAAAAGAAAATAATAATAATTTAAAAAAAAAAAGAAAAATTGTTATCTTCCAAAGCACAAGCAAGCAGCTTTGGAATCATATTGAAACAGAGAAATTGGGTCGTGTAAGGTAAGAAGAAACCCTAACCCTAGTTTCGTTTGGGCTGCTTAACAATGACTCCTTCGGGATTAGTTTAGTTAAGCTCTAACCTACTTGTTTGGTTTGTACTCCCAAATCTTGGTGCTTTGGCTATGATTTTTCTAAAGTTTGTTTCTTTTGCTTATTTGTATTAGCATTAGTATTAGCATTAGCGTGCTCTTGAGCCGTTCGGAAGACGGTGAGTATTTGATTTATGATTTGTGTGATATGAATAGGTTTTCTCGTTTAGAACCCTGAGGATTGGCGTTGACTGTTTATGGTAGAGTTCTATGTTTTGTTTTTTGTTTTCTTCGTTAAGAATGTTTGGTGTTGGCTGTTTTCTGATTTCACCTCTTTCAGGCTAGTTTGGTAAGTGGACTTGTTACAAGAGTGTCTGCTGTTCCACCTGATAATGGGAACTGAAGATATGATTAGACTCCCTGCTTCTAGCAATTCTGGAGGTGGTGGAAGTGAGGATGGTGAATTTTGCAAATCTGATTTGGGGTCACCTGAATCTGAATCTAAACCTAGTAATTGTGAGGACGAAGCTGAAACAATGGGTGGGATGAATATTGGTCTCAATGAAGTTGGTGGAGAAAATGAACAAGCCGCTAATGTGAAGGAATTGGGTCTGAGTAAAGTTGATGTTCGAACTGAAGAAGGAGCAACTGATTCCGAAGGTTTAGGTCTCCATGAACATGGGATTGGAACTGAGGAAGACACGACAACTATGAAGATGTTGAGGCATAATATAGGTGACAGTGAAACAGAGGAAAGCAATCTAGGTCAAGATAGGTTGGTGCTCAAGGGACTTGATGTGCAAGCTGAAGATGTGCAAGAAGAGGTTGACATGGATTTGGTTGATTCTCCTGTTGTGCAAGTGAATATTAAAGTGCCTGACAATGCTGAAGAAAATTCCCCCGTTATTCAAAATAAAAGCCTAAAACATACCTCCAATGTGGATGGCGGTTGTATCCTGATCTAAAACCTTATATTGTACACTCTTTCTCCAGCACTCCATTTTCGTCATATTTCTTTCTTGGATATGAAGAGTCAAATAGGCTTCAAGACACGTATGCAGTGAAACAAAGTGCTATGATGAGAATCCTTTACTTTGTAAAACTATTTCATGATTCTTTGTTACACTTTCCATAATTCAATCTCAGCTGTATCGGGTGTTAAGAGACCAAGAATGACTAATGATGAACAGCAGCCTGCTGTGCATATTGCATATAATTCCTTAACCAGGTTAGAATGGAAATTTCTCTATAAGTTGACTAATTTTGTGTGTGTGTTTTTTTTTTTCCTTTAAGTGTTTCAATTTGCACTTTCTTTAGGCAATGCGTATCCAACCAGAATGAGCTTGAATTCTCATGGTTTCTCTCACTTTTGCACAGGGCTAGCAAACGAAAGCTCGAAGAGCTGTTGCAACAATGGTCAGAGTGGCACACACAACGTGGTTCTTCATCTGAAGTAATTCTATAATGCTCTGTCTATCCAATCTGTAGATAATGATATTCATAGAGTTGGGCCTAGATTATGCTGTGTGGACATGTTTTTGTGGTGGGAGCTATGGCTTCTTTTTCCTAAGTGAAGGCATCTCTCTTTTTGTCATTCTAAATACTGTAAATCTTAATCGGATAAGCAATAGAATATGTGTTCCTATGATAGGACCTTTGAGCATCAAGTATGCAAACCTTCTTTCATACTGATAACTAGATGTATGCAAGTGTTTTGTGTGAAGCAACCTGGCACAAAAGAGCTTAGAGTTTATAAACGAAATAAAATAGGGCAAATTAGTCAACCACAAGCTTTAGTTTGGTGGGATGAAGGATGAGAATTGAAGTGATAGCAAGGACAACCTACCTTATGCTAAGTTTTCCTTATTAGATATGGAATAATAATAAGTTAGATATATTGTCCTATTTTGTTTATAACTTAAGCTTATTTAAGAATAAAGAACCCTTATTAGGATAAGATTCAATTATGGATACTTTGGAACCTTCTCCTACAAAAGTAAGGATTCTAAGAATACTCAACCCTTCAAGAACAAGCTATCCTAATTTTTCTTTTACAAATTTGAGTTTTCAATTAGAAGGTGTGATGTTTTCTTCTAAGGTAATTCTTAGACACTAGAAGTGATTCCTAGTTTCCTAACCTCCATTATTTGTGTTCCTCACTACATTCCAGCAATTCTAACCTAAAATTCCAACAACTAAAACCCTAAATTCTAACCATATTAAACCTAAATTTCAGTCATATAAAACCCTGAAATTCTAGTTTAAATTTCCAACAATCAAACCCTAAAATGTCAACTATATCAATTCTAAAATTTCAGCATTCCAAGCTGAAATTCAGACCTGAAATTTGATATTCTAGCAGCTTAATATCAGCCATATTTCCAAATTTCTGTGAGTTTTAGTTACTAGTTAATATCTCTTCTATTTGTCCTATATCACAACCAATTACTTGTTACTTTTCTGAAGGAGCTAATCATGCTAGTCTGAACTTTGCTTTTCTAAATTTTCAGGATATGAATGAAGTAATGGTATCTGGTGAGGAGACCTACTTTCCTGCACTGTCTGTTGGCATTGAGAAGTCGTCTGCAGTGGTAATTATCTAACTTTTCCATTCCATTTGAACTTTATGGACTGAGAAGACCAGGCTGTAACTTTCTGATACTATGTTCTCATTTATATGTCTCTGTGTGTGTGCGAGGGTGTGTGTGCATGTGCGTGCATGTGCAGCTGCGTGTGCATGTGTGTGCACCTTGTTATTTACCTTTTCAATTGAAATGCAGTTATTAACCTAGTGGAGTTATTTCTTTGGTACATGATTTTAATGCATAGTTCGATCCACCTATGCTGTTGTTGGAACATTATTTGCATTTTCAGGTTCTATAATGCTTTTCTATGATTTGAGTGTGGTTTCTGTTATAAGTTTCTTCACTCCGGTTTGAGTAATGCAATATACAAGGAATTAGTGGTTTGGCCTAATGAGTGCTTTTGATCTTTATGGTTGTTGCATTTGACGGAAACTAAATTTAACAAGTTGTTTTGTATCATCATTCACTAAAATAATTGATAACAATGGTACTTTTAAGTCATGTGCTTTTCATTTTTTGATCTATTATGTTGATTTGTTATGTTGAGTCTTTTTTTATTGTAGTCTTTCTGGATAGAAAATCAAGCAAGGAATCCGGAGAGCAATAGCTTTGCTACTTGGGATAGTCACAACACACCTCTATATGATCGTGGATATGTGTTAGGTTTGACATCACCAGATGGTCTCAGTAATGTAGAAAGGTAAACAATCTCATATTTTGTTTATTTAAAATAGTAATGGTGGTAGAGTAATTAGTAAGGACTTCTTCCTAGTTCCCTTTTAGTGAGAAATAAAACAAGTCGCAGTCTTTACCAAGCATAAGTTAAGGTGATGTCCAAAGGATGAATATGATCGATACTGTGTTAGGAACCTCTAACTCAATATGCTATAGATTAGTATACTATTGATAGTAATCAGTGTTTAACACTGATATTACAAGGTGGATCCGTAGATCACCTCCTATACCAGAGCTATAATGCTCCTCAGGGAGAATGTTGATTCTCTCTGTCTATACTCTTACAATTTTCTTCTGCCTACCTCCTCTCTTCTCTCTCCCCCTTACATAGATCCCCTCCCCATGTACATTCTGTTATTCTAACTACTTTGCCACCTCAGATAACTAATTTCCCTCCTAGCCCACTGTCCTTCCTTTTAGAATAAATCTTTCTCTCTCCCCCGTAGATCCTAACATTGCCACCTCCTGGAAGAACAGCCTTGTCCTCAAGGCTGAAGTGAGGAAAATGACTCCAGTTCACATATGCATCCGCCCCTGTAGCTTGTGCCATTGTTTGGCCCTTCCCTTTGACTAACCCTTGTTGTGTTGAGCCTCCATCTTCGGGGTTCTCATTGCCTCTTCTCGGTGTAAGCTGAAGTCCTGTATTGCCACCGAGTTGGATCTTTCGTCCCTCGTGTTGGAATTGCATAGACATCTCCTTCCAATCCACCATGACTTTTCCTAGTGTTTGTAACCAAGCAACCCCTAAGATCATATCCATTTCTTCTAAATCTAGGACATAAGCATCAATCTTCCACTCTAAGTCTCCCACCCGAATAGGAATTTCCAAGCATTTCCCTTGAGTAGTCACCCGATGGCCATCTCCAAGTCTGGTTTCCAATGTCTTGCTCGTCCCTACGGTCAGCCCCAACCCATTCACCAATTCAGAAGAGATGAAGTTATGGTTGGCTCCACTATCTACTAGAATGACAATTGGTGCTCCATGTAACTTTCCAGCCAAAAGCATAGGTTTATTCTCCTGTAAAAGTGCTCCATTCACTCCCAACACCTCCATGGTTCGGCATTCTAGAGCTATATCCTTCTCCTCCTCGGTTGCTGCTTCCAATGTGATGATTTCTCTGTCCTCCGTCAATGTTTCATTGTCGTCCAGAATTAACAACCTCAACTGCTTCTCTGGACACTGATGAAGGGGATGGAACCGCTCTCCACATCGGAAGCATAGCCCTTTTTGTTTCCTGTCCATGAGTTCCTGGTACAACAAATGCCGCACCCCTCGGTTTTTCTCCGTCGGTCCCCGTTTGTCACCCTCTGTGCGTCGGGTGGAAGTCGCCAAGGATGGAGCGCCCGTCCTCCGCTACGCTAGGAGCTCCGGTGGAGTCCCAGAGAGGTCGCGATCTCTCCCTGAGCCGGCACCCCCCTCAAATCGCCCTCGACCCATCGGGTTGGGCGGCTCCGGGTCACGTTGGGTCGGGTTGACCCGGAAATTACCCCTAAAAGGGCTCCTTCGGTGCGAAGACCACAAACGCATGCGAGAGCCACTGCCCTCGACGCCCCCGACCTCGCCGTTCATCTCATCCTCCACTACCGTAGCTATTTTCATCAACTGGTGCCTATTAGCAGGTCTAAACGTTTGTACCCTTCTCCGAATATCTTCTCTCAGCCCACTCATGAAATACCCCATGAGCTACTCTTTGGGTAGCCTTCCCACTTGCGACGAAATAAACTCAAAAGACTCAATATATTCCTCCACCGACTCTGTTTGCTTCAAATCCGAAAACTCCTCAAAAGGATTATCAAACATTCTTCCTCTATATCGGTCAATAAGAGCTCGCTTAAACTGTTCCCAACCCAACTCTAGCTCGGTCTCACGCAGAAGGTTAAACCAATGGATGGTGGACCCTTCCATGCTCAAAAGAGCCAGCTTCATTTTGATTGGTTCGGAGGTATTATGAACCTTGAAGTACACCTCCGCTCTCGTAATCCACCCTACTGGGTCTGAACCATCGAACATAGGCAACTCCACCTTGCGGACCGACATCCGATACTCCTCCATAGCGTCCGAGGAATGCTCCATCGGAGTTGGTTGTCGCCTTTCACCAGCCATCGTCTGCCCCCTCCCTGAGGCCTCACCACTTCCCTGTCCTTCCTCGGGCCGTTTTCCCATTATTTTGCTCATTTCCATCAACAAGTTGCGCTGCATCTCCATCATGGCCATTCGCATGGATGCTTGTATATCTTCCACCCCAACTTCCAGACTAGCCATGTGAGATTCCAATAGCTCAACTCTGTCCGACATTTTCGGTGGCATCAAGGTATGTTACTCTAAATTTGTTGTTGTGTTTGTGAAAATCCTCCAGAAGCTGATCCTCGCCTCTCTTCGGTATCCGGTAGGTCGGACCAATGTTAGGAACCTCTAACTCAATATGCTATAGATTAGTATACTATTGATAGTAATCAGTGTTTAACACTGATATTACAAGGTGGATCCGTAGATCACCTCCTATACCAGAGCTATAATGCTCCTCAGGGAGAATGTTGATTCTCTCTGTCTATACTCTTACAATTTTCTTCTGCCTACCTCCTGTCTTCTCTCTGCCCCTTACATAGATCCCCTCCCCAGGTACATTATGTTATTCTAACTACTTTGCCACCTCAGATAACTAATTTCCCTCCTAGCCCACTGTCCTTTCTTCTAGAATAAATCTCTCTCTCTCCCGTAGATCCTAACATACTGTAACAACTTTTAAATGTTTAGTAATTGAAGAAACCAACATTAGAATAATAGTCTGATGGATAGGAATATGAAAATATAAGTAGCAACTTTATCATTCACCAGATTAGGTAAGAGATTGTCTCTCTTTCAGACCATAAGGTTTTATTCTTATTCTAGACCAATATCTGACCTATTTGACTGATGATAGATCAGATAAAGACATGATTCTCCATGGCTGGATCCTCAGTTAGCATATATATGCTCTCAAGCCCCATCAACTGTTAATGAATATGTCCTTTTTACATGTCATTTTATGTTTCAAGAATGTTCTATCAATTATCTTACAACCCATCTTATATTTCACATAGAGGCTTGAAGATACTGGACGATGCTTCCCGATGTTTCAACTGTGGTTCTTACAGCCATTCTTTGAAGGAATGCCCAAAGCCTCGTGATAATGTTGCTGTGAATAATGCACGCAAACGGCACAAATCCAGAAGGAATCAGAACAATGATTCTCGCAATCCAATTCGATATTATCAGAACTCTTCCCGAGGAAAGTATGATGGCTTGAAGCCAGGTTGTCTTGGTGCTGAAACACGAGAACTTTTGGGTCTTGGGGTAAGAGCTTTGATCATCTCACTAAAGTAAAAAAAAAATTAGCTCTCCTGTATACATGTGTGTTCACTAATTAATCTTTGAAGGTTTGCCATTTTTTCATTAGAATTTGCAAGTTCCTCATTTTCTCATTTTCGCATTAGGTTGAAATTGATTTCATTATTCTCATTGCTGGCGCTCAGGAATAGTGAAACATCAGCTGTGCCAATAATCATACTAATTGAATTGTGCCTTTTTTTTTCAATATTTATAACTGTATCAATTTCTCCTCTTTTGCTTATGCAGGAGCTTGATCCACCACCATGGTTTAACAGAATGCGAGAATTGGGTTATCCACCAGGATATTTAGGTAAATGAATTTGATTTCCTGGTGTCTGATAGGGCTGGTTTTTAGACCATTATAAAATTCCATTGTGGGATCTTCTTAATGCTGTTTCCACATTGTGAACAGTTTCCTACACGAAACAATGGGCATTTTTTGGGATGTCAAAAAGCATGATTGAGATATGGAACTTAACATTTTTTTAATCAAATAACTGCAATTTTACATGCTTATACCAATGAATGTAATGAGTTTGAAGCTCTGGATGTCATTGTGGAATGCTAGTTGGCTGGGTTGGTCCAAGAAGTTGTTTAACTAGTATTGCGAACTTATGAGTCGGATCACAGAGGAAACTGTGTTTATCCTAATTGAAGTAGGCATAGATGCCCAAAAATTTTCAATAACCAGAAATTTCCTTACTTCTTGATGATTATGACCCATCTCAAGAATAAATGTCTAATTTTTGTCCTTGAGAGATAGCTTATTCCACAATGTGGTTGGAGTTATGCCCTAATTTTATGTGATTTGCTGAGCATTTCTATTAACCTGTATTACAGATCCAGATGATGATAATCAGCCATCTGGGATCACTATATTCGGGGATGTAGATGTCAAGGAACATGAAGATGGTGAAATTACTGAAACGAATAGTCCGGAACTGCAGAGGAAAATGTCTGCTGAATTTCCAGGAATCAATGCACCAATTCCAGAAAATGCAGATGAAAGACTTTGGTCTGCGGCACCTCCAAGTATTGATTTGTTTAGCAATCAGTCGCATGATAGATCGAACCACTCTTCAGAACCTGCTGGTAGATGGCATCACCCTGAGCAAAGATGGTCTAGGAATTATTCAGATGACGGTCCTCCTGGTGTTGACTCCATCAGCCCATCTATGTCCAGTTACCCTCCAAGGTATGGTAGTTATGATAGTCACAGTTCTGACAGCTTGAGAGGTCCAACACCTGCCCTTGGGAGGTTTTATTCTGACAGAGGAAGAAGGAGCCCTTTGCTTTATGAAGATTCCACTAGTCACAGTCCTCATAATTCATTTTTATACTCGAAACCGTATAAGCTTTCTTCACCAGCTCGTGATGGCACAGACAGATTTGAGAATGAAAATAACAGGCATGACGACTATAACTTGGAGTATTCCAGTAGAAGGAATGATGACTATGATCGACACCACCATCACTATTCCGTTAGAAGAGATGATGAATATGATCGTTACCGCCATCACTATCATAGTTGGAGGTGAAGTGAAATGAAAAAAGTAAGGTAGCATGCTTTATATTGGTAGTAGCGTACGATAGATTTCTCATCCTTCCTCAAGTACAGAGAAAAGGTCAGTATAGAAAGCACTAGCTAGATGTTCTAGTTGTTTATCATAGCAGCATCCATTACTTTCACGTCTTTTGTGAAAAACTAATATTGCAGTGGTTAGGAATGTTCTGACCTCCTCGATATTTGGAGGGTGGGAAGGAAACCATTTGTAATCATCAATGTCCCCGCACTACAATGGCTTGTCCAAACCTACAGCAAGTTGGTGTATTAAAAATCTTTATAGTGGAGGATTTTAACTTTAATTGTGACTATAAATTAACGGTTGTGTCTTCTCAATTATTTATTAGTCTCTAGCATTTATCTTCCTTTTGTTAATACTTTGAATGCTTTTGCACTGGTCTGGAAAGCCATAATTCAGAGTTGGTGTTTTATCTTTCAAACAGCTGCTTATCTTGTTCCTGAGGTGGCTTCAGTAGCTTAGGTCTTCCTGGATAAGTTTATTGCCTCTAACTAACCAGCAAAGCAACTTTGATTTGATCAAAGTATATGATCAATGAATCATATCTAAGTATATGCTCGATTAATCATCTATGATCATACTAAGAGCTAAAAAGCTGCATAAGTTTTTGAACAGAAGTACGTTCCAATACTTAAGGATGTAAGGAGGCAAAACTCAGTTACCTTTAACATCTGACTGCACCAAACTAAACTGAAAATTCCATACATTTCGATACAAACATCAGAGTATTGTGCAAGATGTACCAAGCGTTTTTCTTTGCACCTGTCAAATGCTACAAATCATCTATGATTTTATACTGTGGAAACAGAAGCCAAAAGCCTGAATCCTAATAAGAAAAGGGGGAACAAGAAAAAGATAAACTCCAGTTGAACATGACTAGGGACACCTTTAACTACTAAGTTTACACAGCTAATACACAATACTACAAATGAGACAACTCCTAAAAGCAACCCCTAAAATAATTGAAACAATCAAGAATCGCTGAGCCCTGAACTACAGGTACAAGAATTAGCATCACGTAGTGAAGAAAGTCCAAAGCTTCTTCCCGATAGAGACTTCACCGGGATGTTGTGGCTCTTCCTCTTCATCATCCTCCTTGTCATCATCCTCGTCTTCACACTGGGATTGGCACCGGTTCTGATCAGCAACATCATATTCCAATATCTCTTCTGGGGTCCCATTTACCTCTTCACTCAATGCTGCATTCTCAGCAAACTGTCTAGCCCTATCAGCTTCGTAATACCGAGAGTCTGAAACCTTCTCATACTGCAGGAAGTAAATCCCTTCATGATAATGAGCAAAGAAAAAAGGCAATAACAATTCTAGTATTAATAATTTATAGCACTCACCTGCAGGTGTGTGTCCCCGCCATTCTCACTAGCAACCCCGGCTGAACCTATAGGAACCTCCATACTTCTAACGTCCCCATTGTCATCCTTCAGGTCCTGACTCCTAACACCATTGTTCTCCTCATTGTCATTCTTGAGGTGCTTTGAGGCTTTAGCAACGACAACACTGCCTCCACTGGTACATTTATAACATATATATTAGCAGCCAGTACTGCCTTCAGAAGTG
Source organism: Erythroxylum gracilipes (assembly GCA_026413385.1). Taxonomy (NCBI): domain Eukaryota; kingdom Viridiplantae; phylum Streptophyta; class Magnoliopsida; order Malpighiales; family Erythroxylaceae; genus Erythroxylum; species Erythroxylum gracilipes. The sequence continues at coordinate 26,887,976 of JANZLC010000001.1, forward strand.
TAGTAAAAACTTCTAATAAAAGCACCGTAAATTTAAGCCGTTTCAGTGAATGCAAGCATTTTTCTCCACTCCATATAATAGCCTCAAAAAGATGTGCTCACCATTGACAAAAACAGTATGCTCTAGGGGAAACGAACAAGTGAAAAATAAAAAGAAAACAAAATAGGCATGTACCATACGTATGGAGTTTAGAATAATGATTAAAGAGCTCCCCCCAACCAGGTCATGGAGGTCTCTCTCTCCCTGGGACCCTCATTTCAACTAAAATGTATAGAGAAGTAAAAGTTTTAAGCTGTTAAACATAAATATCTATAAGAAATTGCTTCGGCTTAGAAAAAGGAAAAACTTCAGAAAAAAATATCTCATACTTTTTCGCATTCTAACTGGTATTAGTGCTAAAGAAAATATAGTAAACTTGAGAACTCACAGCTTTGGTCGCCGGAGATTATATCGTGCTCCTCCTGGAGGTTTCACAACAGCTGCTTTTTGTCGTCTCTTCTTTCTCTCTCCAACGGTGACACTATCAGAATGCCCCTCACTGTCAGCAACATTATGTTCACTCAATGTAGTTTGAGACGCATGACTACGAGTGCGTTTCCGAGTATTTGGTGGACGTTCCTTTTCAGCAAGACTAGATTCATCGCGACTTCCAGCTTTTAACTGCCCAGAATCCTCAGTATCATTTACTTCCAGGGCTTCTCCAAGAATATTCTTTGCGTCTTGAACAACAGCCTTGACAGAGCGTGTTCTACTAATTCTAGCCCTGCCTCTTTTGCGAATTTGAGAACCACGCTTCAAATCAGAAGTCTGAGAGTCTTCTTGATATTCTGAGGCCTTACTATTAATATTGCTGTGATCATCAGCTGACTGATCCTGTGCAGGTTCTGCATCTCCAGTGCTCCTATCAGACGGTAACTTCTGCACAGCAATTGAATCATCTAAGACTCCAATAGATAGCTCTGCTTCATTTTCATTGAAATTTAGTTGTTTTGAAGGGTCATTCATGTTAAGTTGTTCGGTACCAACTGAAGTCCCATTGGTAGGGTCTTGCACAACCACAGTATCAACTCTTTTGCCAGGAGAAAACTTAAAAATCTTCGATGTGCACTTTCGGAGCCAAGAAACTGGAGATACAGAGCGAACCAATACAGGATATATCTCAGCCTCTTGCTTACTAGGAGCAGGGATATCCCCATCATCACCTTTGGTAACATGAACTGAATTTGGTGTTGGAATAAGGTCCACATTCTCAATTTCTTGAGAAGAAATTAGATCAGAAAGCACAAATTCTGAGGTTATTTGACTGCAATTCTGGCAACTCTTATGCTGCTCAACAAATGAAATAAAACGCTCTTTCTCTTTAATAAACTGCTCCCTGTGGTCCTTTAATTTCTTGCTAAGTTCACCAAGCTTATCAATATCTTCTCGCATTTCAAGTTGCTGCTCTTTTAGATGCTTTTTATTATCATCAACTTCCTGTCTTTCTTTTTCTATCCTCATTCTTTCTAGTTTCAAATCATCCATTTCCCTTCTAGCAAGATCTCTTAAGAAATTAATGTTCTTCAATTCTCTCTCTTTCTCATCTTCAAATAATTTTTCCTTTTCTTGCAACAGTTTTTCCATATCCTCTTGTCTTTTTTGCATATCATTCTCAAGCATACTCTTCTGCAGCTCAATGTCATGAAGCAATTGCTTTCTCTCATTTTGAGCTTTTTCAGCTATCGCAGCTTGTTCATGTTTCATGTTTGCCTCAAAGGATTCTTTGGTCACATCAAGAGCCTCTAGCTCCCTTTTCACAAAGTCTTCTGCTGCCTGCTTCTCTCTTCTAATCCTTTCTTCTTCTGACAGTTTCTGCTTTTCAAACTTCTCCCTCTGATCACTGATGTTCTTCAGCTCTTTCTCAATCCCAGTGCTTTTCTCATCCAGTTCTTCCCACTGTCTCTCAAAATTCTCTTTTTGTCGCTTTAAGTCTTCAGTCTCCTTCAAAAGCATTTCCTCCTGAAGCCTGCACTTTTCTATTTCTTCTTTTAGTTCTGATTGCAAGCGAGTGTATTCAAGCCTCTCTTCCTCACTCACTTTGAGTCGGTTTGTCTCCTCATTTATTTGCAATTGCTTTTCTTCATTGGTTGCCCTTATCTTCTCAACTTCAGCCCTGAGATGCAAAAGATTCTCTCTATCAGACTGTAATTGCTTTTTTTCATTCTCCAAGGTCTTGGCCTCAGATTTTATGGCTTTTTCCCTTTCTTTCAAAGCTTTTGTCTTGGATTCGAATTCCTTCTCTTTCTCTTTAAGCTTCTCCAGCTTCTTATCCAAGGCTTGCTCTCTTTTAGCAACTTTCTCCTCTATATGTTTGATTTCAGCTTCTTTCTTCTCCACTTCAAGAATCTTGTTGCGCAGATCATCATCAACAGATTTTCTCTTTTCTTGAACTTCCAACTCAAAATCACGCTTCTTTGCATCCAAAACAGCATTGTGCTCATCAATAAGCTTTTGTATCTCAACCTGTGAATCACAAGAGAGAGAAAAGTAACATCAGTTTTAAAATACAACTAATAGTATTCCAGCATTTTACTTAAACAATTCAGAGGTACTTATAGTTAAACAAGTACACAGACCAGGCAGAGGAACAATAACTGAAATAAAAGGTAAAGAAAAATGTTACAGCCATACACCTCAGAAACACTTTATGCAAAAAGCAAAAGAGCAGATATGGAAAAGGTCTGGTTTCAAAGGTGGCAATGAAATTTTAAAGAACAATGAACTACATACGAGCAAAACAAAATTCATAAACTGAGCACTAAAGGTTAACTTATAAGTTCTATAGCAAATAATGATATGAACACACAGAAATTTTAGCATGCAATGATACACAAATAAAGCATACTTGTAAGACGATATCTCTCTCAGAAATTTATTTTTGCTACTCACTTTTTCTCTGTCTTTAAGTTTTTCCTCCAATACATGCAACTCCTCTTCTTTCTTCTCTATCTTCTTTTTTGTAGAATCGAATTCCTGCAGAAATTGACATAAGAATTGTTAATTGAACTTCAATAGCATATTCAACAACAGATCAATGAAAAGGATGTCATGCCTTTTCTTTCAGGAGTAGATTAGCCATCCTGTTGCTTATATCTTCTTCTTTCCTATTCAAGATTGAATTTGCTTCATCGATCTTCTTTTGTGCATCTTCAAGGTCCTTCTCTTTCTGCTTAAAGGTCTTATCAGCCTCATTTGCTCTCTCCTCTCTCTGATTAACGATTTTTTGACCCTTGGATAACCTTTCTTCCCCCTCTTGTAATTTTCTCTCCCATTCCCGCAATTCTTCCCGTTGCTTGGACAAATCATTCTCATGTGCTTCCCTCCTGATCACATAGTAGCCACATTGTTAAAATGTGAAACAATTGAACTGCTATAATGATAATCACAATGGAGAGGCAAGTAAGTTCAAAGGAACCAAGTAGTAATGGTGAAATTTATAGAGCATACTCTGAAATAAAGGATAGGCGCTCCCTACGAAGTGCTGCTTCTCTGTACTCCAGCTCTTGTGATTTCCTCTCAATCTCTGAACTCTTTCGATTCACTTCAGCAAACTTGGCATCAGCAGCGCGCAATTTTGCTTCTATCTCCAATGATTTCTCTTCAACACTATTGACCAATGCATTGGCTTCAGCCAACTTTGAATCAGCTGTGAATTTTATTTCTGCATTTTCTGAACGCATCTCACGCACTGCCTTTTCCAACTACAATGATCAAACTCCCACTGATTAAAATCAATTTATGGCAAGTAGAATGTTTGTGACCGAAAAAAAGCCTATACACGTCAAGGGTTGGAGAGAATCATGTAAGCATAGCAGCATTCGTAATATATATCATGATTCATATTATCTGATTCAAAAATCAAGCAGATTATATTCAATAACAGATGTCCACCTTAACTGGTTGGGTTTCATATGTTGGCACAAGCTAAAAAAGTGAAACAGAACCTCATCAGGCAAAAGAAAAAGTTTACCATATCAAAGCTTTCCCATTCAATGATACTTCACCATGGTAGCGAAAGAAAAGAAATCTTAAGATAGACAGCTCCTAAACATCTTCTCATAGAGAACAAAGATAGAAACTTAGTAAAAGATTCAAACGATGGGGCTGAAAGGAACAGTTTGTCGATAACAACTTCTGTCAAATGGTCATTTGTTAATATCAACTCAAACAGAAAACTAAATGGAACCGGCAAGCACACGAAAAGGAAAGTTATGGATCTTACATCAAGTACACACTCTTTTTCAACACCCAAGGCCTTCCTCAAGTTCTCTTCCCGCTTCTCAGCATCAGAAATTGCAATCAGATGAGCTGCTCGTTCTCGTTTAAGTGCATCCTTCGCTTCCGAAATTGCTTGGTCGAGTTCTTCATACTTTGAAGCCCATTCCTTTTTCTCAATCAAGAGAAGGCCCATATTGTACTGGTACTCAAAAAGCTGTAATATGGATCGGGTGATCAAACTAGCATAACATTTTCTATAAGCAATAACGTCATAACTACTAGAACAAGCATTCAAAATGTAAACTAGTCTAGAGAGATCACAAAGATAAATTAAATTAAAACTTAAAAAATGACGTTCATTAAAAAGCTTCTGAATAGAGATATAGATATTTACAAAATCTTTCCCGCTGCCAGTAAATTCGGGAGCAATGAGACTTAAGCCAGAGTGGATCAGGCTCTCACATTGAATTCAAGCAGTTTTAGTTTCCTTTAGCATACTTAGCCCAATCTGTTTTTTCCCCCCCTCTTCTTGTCATCTACTTACCTAAGTGCATTTATCTTTGCTCCTCTCCATTTGATTTACCAAAATGATACTTGTTCCCAGAAAGCCCTACCGGCTTACATACAGCCGAACTGATGTCCCTACATTGCTGTGTTATAGGAGTCTGATTCAAAAATACAATGATCTATGCCAATAGCATATCCTGCAAGATTCTTCAAATGCTAATGCTAACTAGTGGCTACAGTGCAACATAATTAATGGATTAAAGACATCTTATGAGGGTGAAAAATAACTTCCAGCAACGCAACATTTTGTGTCATCCCACTTTCCGCCATTTACACTTCTCAATCAACGATCCCAGGCCCTTATCTCAGGCCTCCAATAACTAAAAGTAGTGGCCAACACTGCCAAACACTTGCTCTCACAACCAAAATCAACAAATCACCCACCGAGATGCCATGTCCTGATCAGACTTCATGTTTTGTGGAACAATTTATAATGATATATTGAGCTAACTCACAAGAATCAAATCAACATTCATCAGTGTTCTTGGCCAACCAAAACATAGACAACAAATAAATAAAGATGACACAACGTTATTATGCTTTTTTGTCCATTGCCACTGCTCTCAATCTGGCTTCCTATTCTTAGAAAACCCATATACTTCCGTATCTTACCACTATTTTTAGTAAACAAGTAAACCATCAAATAACTCCACCACTTCATTGAAGTCCTAAAATCTAGAGCACCATCTACAGAAATTGCGAGCAGCAAAAAAAAAAAAAAGAAAGAAAGAAAGAAAGAAACAACTTCACAAAAGTTAAAAAACAACGAAAAAAGAACATAGCATTAACATATGCAAATTGGTGGACTTACACAAAAATTAGCATAACCCTAAACTTGCAAAGGAAGCAAAAGGTACAAACCTCATTTTCGAGCTTCGAGACCTTGTCAACCAAACTCCCACTGTCGAAAATGGGGCCTACCCCGTTTGGCGTTACGGGTTCGCCACCAAAAGCTACATTCTTTCCCTTCAAAACATTCCCATCTCCCGATTTTTGGTTACTCGGACCGTTCAAATTCACTTTCGGATCCGACCCGTCATCATTCTTCGGGGCGCCGCTCCTTGGCGTGAGCGACCACCCTGACCAAACTTTCTTCTGCGGCGTAAACATCACGAGACTTCCGGGGATTTCCCGATAACTAATCTCATCAGCACCAAGGAAACCCTCAATTATCGGAAATGAAGTACGACAAAAGAACAAAAAACCTAATCTTTACTCTGATATCAAACCGAACTTAGAAACCCAGAAGGGGAATCGAAACAGGGGCCGTGAACTCTCACGGGATGATGAAATTAATCAAATCTATCTACCTCTCTCTATAAAATTTGAAAACCCTAGACCGGACATCAACAGGACACCCAAACTCCAGCGAATTGTGGGTTTCGAGTCCGATAACGTCTTCAAACGAACTCTCCCCCTCTATCTCTCATCCCTATGATTATTATTTTCTCACAAACCAAACACTTTCGTGAGTTTGAGAGCTTCTCTTCCGCTTTTTCTCTTTTTGCTTATCACCATTATCTAATTGGACCCACACCACTAATTCCAAACCAGATTACCATTTTGCCCATTCATCTTTAATCAAATATTCTTAATTCAATGGTTTTTTTGGGGAATCAGGAAGGCGGCTTTGAGAGGCTTTAGGAACGTGGGTGTTTTGAAGGTATTCGCACAAGTTACCAAATTGACCATGGTTGGTAAGAACCATAGGTAAAAGTTAAATAAATATTACATCCAATTTTATTTTTAAATTTTATTTGATATATATATATATATATATAAGTCCTTGTAAGGGTGTAAGATTTTTGTTCATTATTATCCTGTTGTATTTATATGTGGATCTACTAGAAACAGTCTCTTTATTACATATGGATAAGACAGTATATTATTAGGCCTCTTTAAACAATATTTTATTGCGAGACTTCGAAGTATAATAATGATGATAATATATATATCAACTAATACAACCAACACAAATCAAAATTATACTATGAATATAAATACTTACAATGATACATCTCATGTCAATATTACATAAACCGACTAGTAAGATATGATATTAGGAATTTAAAGAAAAGGGTATTTATGAAAATACAAGATTTTATATATTTGGATGTGTTTTGTTTAATAAGAAAGAATATGCTTTTTTGGGTAGTATAGTATATAATATGGGATTGGATGGGACATGCCAAGGTGTAGTGTTGAGGAATGAGTCAAATTGGGTGTTGGAGAGGAGAAGAGAATGAGAATGAGAAGATAAGAATCTGTGATGCGATGATGACTTAGCTGTCCCCATGTGGCCTCGGCCTTGCCTTTCAAGCCCACCATTACCTTTATACTTCTCACGCCCCCACTCTCTTTATATATATATTTATTTTTAGTGTCACACCAAAAAGTGTCGCCATCTTTTCTTGTAAAGGATTAAAAAATAAAAAGAAGGAAAGAACTCAAAGCGTAAGGCAGGCTTCAGAGCAATGCTTACGTGTGAAGACAGATGTAAAATGGATTTTGCACGTTAGTTAAAAAAATAGGATTTTAGTTCAGTTGGAATTTTCCTTAATCACAGTTCAATTAGCTCAAATTCGAGTGTCAATATGACCAAAAAGAAAAGAAAATTTATCATCATTTAGGTTTACTTCTATTTTTCTGTTTTAGTTTTCAATTTTTGTTTTTAATTTTTTGTTTGTTTTTATTTTAAATAAAAACCAAAACTATTTTAGTTGTTAATGTAATTGTATTTTTATCACTGATAATAATTACATTTTAGATAAAACTTGAAAATAAATTATTTTTAATTAAATAAATTTATTTAATTTCTTATATAATATTTATTAACAAATTATTAATAAAATTATGTTATTTTAATAACATAAATAATTTATAAATTAATATTTATTTGAAATATTTTTTAATTATTAAATCAAATTTTATTTGAATATTTATATATTTTAAATTTTATTATATATATTTTATTATAAAATTAAATAAAATTAAATTATTCATAATTTTATTGATAATTAATTTTAATTTTTCAATATATAAATATAATTTTGAATTAAATTATTTATAAGTTTTATTAGAAATTAAAAAATTAAATAGGAAACAAAAACCACTTATATAGTTTTTCATAATTTTTGAAAATTGAAAGAAACCAAAACCAAAAATTAAAACTAAAAACCCAAACAAACAAGATTTTTAATTAAATTTGAAAACAAAAACAAAAAAATAAAAATAGAAAGGATTATAAAATAGTAAAAACAATCTACAAGAGTTAGTTTCATTATTAATGTATTTCCTATTATTTTATAATTACTCTTAATTGTAAAATTGAAACAATATCATGTAGAGGATCGTGGTTGACGAGGTATGTGATCCAAAATATGATCATACAAGGTTGGGCTTATTTATATATGATTACGAGGACGACGTGACATTCTTTCTTGTTTCAGACCAAATTCAACACTTACATGATTCGAGTATCGCACGAAATGTCACTAAAATATTCTTATAAGATGATATCGAGCTCTATCTCAACCTCTTGAGACGGTGACTACAAAAACTAGGCATTCAATTCTCTGAGCCACAACACGAGTTCAAAAATGTGTACGATTTTTCGATCTAAATAAAGTAAGTTTTACATTTGATAGAAGTAGGAGAAGACCCCAAAGCGATATTCTTTTTTAAAAAAAATTAAAGAAATTAGAATCAAGACGATATGGATCCACTAACCTATGTGCAGGTAAAGTAACTGCGATCCACTTTTTCAGGTTAAAAAGTTCCAATAGAATTGGGAGAATGTGACATCGGGTACAAAATTGTAGAGTAAAAGGACTAATTGCTACAATGCCTACAAAACAACAGTTAAAAGAGAAAAGGGCACACACAAATAAATCTGCCAGGAGAGGCGAAAAATGCGCTCTTCACTGCGTCAGCAAGTGAATAAAAAAGAACACAACAAGCATAACCCTCCAAGACATTATTATTATGTAACTAAAGAAAAGAAAACCTGGAAAATTTTCGCTGGTGTCAATCCTCAGCATGCATTGTCCAGTGAAGTGGACAATAGAGCAGTCAAAATTGTTGATAACAAGTTCACAGATCTTTCAAATCCACAATTGTTCTTTCCCATATTCTCGTACAATGACAGGCACACTTGTGGGTGGAACCTGGAAGAAGCATAAATGATTATATTAACAAGAAGGTATATTAAGCACACTAAAATACCAAATAAAAAGAAATAACCCCAATGGTCGAACTATCAGACGTCCTGCCTGTCACGTGTCTATAGCCTATGTGGACAGGTAACACCAGGCTTGGAGTTGGTAGATATACCAACTCCGGTGTTCATCCATGTTTAAACAAGTTAACCAGATCCAGATCTAGCACTACGAATACAATTGGGACACCAACCACTTTTTTCAACAACATAAAATTAGCTAAACGAGTACAAGGAACACAAATTTATTGAAGTATACAATGACATACCATGCCGTAATCGGTGATTATCATTGAAACATAATCTGAAGGTGTTGCGTCATATCTGTCAAAAACAATTTGAGGTAAGAGGCAAGGTTCTGGCAAACCAATAAATTTTAAGTCTCCTACATGATGTAAGCCCTTACGTTAGGTTTAAAAGTTGCAGATTTTCACTATTAGCCCAACCGTCCAAAAAGTTGATGTCCTCTCTACCATGAACTTTTGAAATGGAATCAGGATCACCTGAAAGAAATAGAATATTTTCCTCAGCCATCAAGCAAACAGAGAATATAATAGCCGTTGTTGCAAACACGTTCTTCAATTAGAAATGCATACCCAGCTCATTGGAGCATATTGAATCAAGTTGTACCCTTTCATGAAATTTATATGCTTCACAACAAACTAAGACTGGTACACGAAACGCATGAGCAACCATAGCAACACAGGCAGTCCCAACTCTTGAGTATACTGTTCCATTAGACAGCACCGATGCGGCACCCAAAAACACTCGAGTAACTTCGTGCATGATATAGGAAACAGCATTTATGTGAGTGTATGTACAGTTTATGCCCTTTCCTACCAACCTGCGAAGTAATAGTTGCCCTTCAAGCTTTGGACGAGAGTCCATTACAACAACACGGAACTGTTTGCCGAGTTCATGGGCCTGCAATAATATCATTTCGACCGCAGAAGAAGACCCATATGTAAGAAGAACATCGCCATCCCTTATCTTTGTAACTGCATGCTTAACTATCACCTTATCTGCAAGTATGATCTTCTCATTTATAAAACGGTCAATATCCGACTGAAGAGTTGCTTTTGCTTCTGACTCAGACATGGTCAAAGGTAGATTGGATATACGACTCTTCAGAAACCTGATTGCATTTCCCATGCTGATTGATAGGGGTCGGCACTCAATGATAAAGGAAACATAACAACTAATTTTTGCTATTAAGTCTCGATCAATAGTTTTTTCAGGTGGTGTACTGTAGTCTTTAATGGCCTCTTGAAATGCTTTAAGCATTGCAATGCAACGAGCATTGCCACCACAAATATCTCCCGAGAAGTATTGCAATCCAACCTGGCAACAATTATATCCCCTATTAGACAAGGTGGCAGTACACAAGAACTTGATCTCGTGAATAATGAAAGCAAGAAAATGTCTATTGAACTGCATAGCACTTAAGGTTCTTAACCAGTGATGATCTCAAAGTTTTAGTCATCATTTAGCTTATACTTAGGGTGAGAAAATGCTGGAGAATAAGTAATAAATGCCATGTGAAAAACAAGTCTCAAGTTCTCAGCTGCAATTTACTTTACCCACAGAAATACTTGCTTCCCCAAGTATGCATGTAGTAAGAATGATTCCAAATCATATTAGTTATCTGCATCAAACATTCAAACTTGAAGTAAGCACCTTATATACAGCTGGATGCACAGAATCTAATTGAAAGAATTTTGACTCGAGCTCAGGAAGTTGTGCTCCTCGTTCATATTGAGGTAGATGCCTGAACAACTCAACTCTATTCCTAGCTTCAGTTTGTTTTACTACAGCACGCCTTTTTGCCTTCTCTACACGACTTGGGTCATCATACTGCATACGTGGTTGAGGAACATCTTTCTTTCTATCTTTTTCTGGTAGCCTTTCAATTCCTTTCTTCTCTGGACCAGCAGCTGGAGCACTTTCATTCTTTGGTGAAGGGGACTTTGAGACTTTGGCTGGTTTTGCACTCACTGAATTTACAGTCCCAGATGCAGTAGGAGCTGTCTTATTACCTTCACCTATAAGAAGGCAAAGGCAGAAATGAGTAATTGGTAGAGATTAGCATGATAATGCTATAAAATACACAAATCAACAATGACCATATGCCTTATCTTATCAATTGTCACAAGTAATTTTTAGTCGTTACAAACAACTGAATAAAGGACAAGCACAAAGACTCAATTTATGCGATAAGGAGAAAGAGAAGAAAAAAAAACATTAAGATGAGGCCATCAAGCATGTTCATTACGGACGTAAACTCATTAGACGTTTTTAACCAAATGGTCTCATCACGGTGGAAGAGACAACTACTGATGCAGAAATCAGAAATAGATCCACACACACCTTTTGCAGCAGCTTTTGCTGCGCGCTGAGCTTCTTGAAGGGCACGCCTTTCAGCTTTTGTAGTTTTCTGCTTCAATGGCTTTGAATGCATGAGTAGGTCATTTTGAACTTCAGCTGATGTGCCACCTGTCTTTTCTGTAATGATACACTAGTTCAGTCAATTAATTCCTCAACTTGCAGGATAGATAAAGTCAAGAACCTAGACTAGCTTGATTAATTCCAACATAAAAAAGTACATGGCTGGTGATGAGTCTGCATGAAAGATATACATGCAACATATAACAATAAAAGATTGTTTACATTCACATAACCATATCAACTTGTTCCAAATCCAACTCAGTTCCAGCTTGCGAAATTTACCAATCTTGTACACTAGTCAGAGACTACTCAAAGAAGTTGGTTTGGATAAACCAAACATGAAAGAAAAATCAAATAGTTAGAGAAACAAACTCATGCAAAGCCAAAAGGAGATAGATATTATATGTTCACTTTTCTTCACATAAAGCATGAGAGCTTTAGTGTATAACAGTAACTTAAAGGCTACAGTATCTTTAGACTCAAGTCCACACTATGTCAGCAGAAATAACAGAAAATTGCCACCTAAACACAGTAAACATGACGAATGTAGGGTAGGGTTCGTTTGAATTTTAGGATTTTCAGTCTAAATCAAATCATCAAGAGTTTATATTTTCAATAAATGGGCCGTAATCCCTTACTTTCCAGCAACTTTATCGCCCAAAGTTTTATGGAAGTCCTGTGGTTGATACAAGGCCAAATTGCAGATGAAGCTTTGCCAAAATTCTTCATAATCATATAAACAGATATGCTCCAGAAAACTCCTAAAGTTTCTTTTGGAAAGGAAAAGCAGCTATTATTTTCCCAAAAGAAGGATTGCATGGGAGGAAGAGACATATATTGGGCCCTTAAGTTAATGATGCTTTTGTAAATTAAGTTTCAAATGACCTCATTAACAAGCTACTTAAGAATCGACTTAACTACTCCCACCCACAATTTTTGTCGAAAGCATTGATCAAAGGGGCTATTGGAAGTAAATTAACGACTAAAAGCCCTATGTCTAAAGCTATTTCATCCCCAAAAATCAGTACAATAATTCAATCAAAATTTCTATCAAATGTACACCATCTTCAATATTTAGCAATTCACCAATTTCAGGCAACACTTGATGGTTGGGATGAGATAAAACCTTGTATTCTCTGCTCGCATGCATTCACCATATCCAGTTAAGGTTTAACGTGAAAGGTGAATTCAGGGATTAATAGAACGAGATAAAAGCACAAACTATATTGGCAAGTTCCTAGCATTTCTTAGCTGGTTACGCTTGTATCTAGTTATAGTGGTCACAAATTCCCCTGGTTTAAGCCCTAATCTCACTCAAGTTTCAATCTCAATCCCAAGGCACTTACTATTTCAATTTCTACTTCCAATCTCAACACATCAACAGCTTTTGACGACTTAAACAATAGAAGTATAAAGCAACAAGCACACAAACAGCAAGAATCGCATACCAGATAATCCAGGAGGCAAATTGACAACGGAAACCGTCGTCAATCCAGTGGCTGGAACGCTGCTCGATGCGACCACTTTTGTCGCTACTGTCACATCAAAAGCAGCACCGCCGCCAGGCGAACCAGCGGAAACCTTCGCAGTCCTGGACGTAGCCAAAGCAGAGGGGGCAGCCACGTCGTCGGAGAAGGAGGCAGTGGTGGTAGGAGAAGTGGCGGGGACGTAGTCAGAGGCCGCGTAGCTGGCGACAACTTCGCGGCGGAGAGGAGACAAGGGAGCAGAGGCGTGGCGCGGGGGAGGGATCATGACGGGTGAGAGGGAGTTGCCGCCGGAGGGAGAGAGATCGGTTATGGCGGGAGGAGAGCAGGAGATCGGGTCGGGTGGGCCCGACTGGGAGCGATCGGGAGGAGGAGCGAAGAAGCCGACATGGCGGACCTTGGGGTCGCTGACGGTGCGGGAGGATCGTCGGGACTCCATTGCGAGGGCGGGGAGGGGAGGGGACGGGCAGACTTAAGTAATAAAATGTAATTCTTGTGGTATTATTTAAATTGACATGCAAAACAGATAGGACTAGAGAGCTTTTGATAGGGTAGATTTTTGGAGGAGGAGGAGTTTTGTCATGCTATGTTTGGTTACATTTAAAGTTTTTAGCTAAATATTAAAAAATTATTATTTGGAAGAAACGGATTGTTTAGAAAAAAAAAATTATAATATAAAACACATTTTATATTATATCATAAATTTATCGTATTAGATATTTTTATTTTTACTATTTATAATAAAATAAAATATAATAATTTAGGTACAAGACCCATAGGTAGCCTAGACAAAATCAACAAAAATTATGTGACGCAAAGTTAGATTTGAGTCCGACTTAATCTTAATTAATTTTTTATTTAAAATTTGAAAAAAATTATCATTCTATTTAACATATTTTAATCTCAATAATGAGTCGAGTAACTTGAATTTAATTTAAAATTTAAAATTTAATAAAAATTTAAATTTAACCCAAAATCTAATCAACTCGAGCTTATTTGGTTAATTTTGAGTGGATCCGTGCAAAAATTGTTTAATATTCTCACTTTAGAAGTAATATTTGATAACATAAAAATATTGATGCAAATTAATAAATTAAAGTAGAAATTATTAATTAACCAATATGTTTTGTATAATTTAATTATATTGATTATTGATTTTTTAATTTTAATTTTTAATTTTTATTCTACTTTTTATAACTAAAGGTATAGACAATCTTTATTTTGTGAAATAATCTATAATTTTTTATCTAGAATTTAATTCTAAATTTAGATAATATTTAGATTTTAGAAAATTTGAATTGGATTGAAAAAAATGAAGCAAGCGTGTTGGGTCCTTGACTCCACCATGATCAAGTGACTGTCACAAGTCGCACACCAAGTAAGACATGTATGCTTAACACTGTCATATGAAGCTTGAACACACTGGTCCCTTGGAAATTCCAAGCTTGAACTTCCATTTCCATGATGTTGGAGGTTCTGCTGGCCCAAGTGTTTCTGAATCCTTAGATTCTGCAAGTGGAACATTAAGAAGAAGAAGAAGATGCTAATCAGAAAAACTCAATTTCTTCTTTCTTTTTCCGTTTGATACGTACCAGCATCCGCGATTCCAGTTCGATCAAAAACCTCGTGGAGAGGAGAACTTTAAGGATTTGCACAATCACGTTCATGGACAGCAAATTAACATAATAAGAACCATGGAGTTGGGAAAACTCTTTAATGCATAGCATTGATGACGAAATTGGTGCAGGAGGCATATGAAATCTACGAAGTTCTCGATGAAATATGGATTAATGCTGCAGGGGTGTGGATTAGCCTATCAATTATGCAATCTAATCACTTTTTGAGGCAGATAACTGATTAGTGATTAGTGACGAATCAGAATGAAATCTTAATCAAACAACTAATCACGTAGTAATCTCTTCAAGAGGATCATGTCCAACCACAATGGAACATAGATTTTTCTTGCTGTTTTAAGTATATGCAACTGTGTATGAAAGAGTTCAAACATGAAAGAAGCCCACGATCTAAAAACAAGACCTTTCAGCAAGCTTCATATAATTGACGAACCAACAACTCAAAATCAAGTGTGTTATTCGATCCAAGTGACATTTGCAGGTCCCAGTGTCTCTCCGTTTATGATTAACAATCCTTTTTAAAGCTTAATGTGAATTGCAATCTCCTCACTACAGCTCTAACCTTCAACCTCTTCGATTGAAAGACTCACAGAAAACTAACTTCACCACTTGGAATACCAAACATAAGTTATCATCCTCATTCAAATTATCGGGTCAGAATTTTCAAATATTCCCAAGCAAAAAGGACACATTGTTTGATGAATTTGATCGTAATGGAAATCCAGTTACCATTAAACATTACCAAAAAAAAGAAAAACGAACAATGAGGCTCAGGTTACCAAAAGAACTCAACAACTTTGAAAGGAAAGAAAAATGAAGGAGTCAGATACCGAGAGGGTGATTTCCAGGCAGGTGGGATCTGACGCCGTGGAATGGAAACAGACGCTGTTGAGAGAAAAAGATGATCCTAACGGAATACGGACATGGGTTGCGAATTTGTTAAGGAAACACAAAGAGAAAGAGGAAACACAAAGAGAAAGAGAGAGAGAGATACACAGAATCAAAGGGAGGACATAGATTCATTCACGGAAGAATGATTACACAAGACACACACCAAATTACATGTCGTCGGCGTTACACACAATCAGTTTATATCCTGTTCCCTCATTCCCCTACAACCCACCCTATGCTAATACTGTAGTGCTGCTATTTTAATGAAATGTT
>JANZLC010000001.1:26907689-26921995 GCA_026413385.1 Erythroxylum gracilipes
ACTATAAAAGTTAAAAGATGTTGAACTTTAATGGAATGGTAATATATATGTGTAGGGAATCATAAATGTTTAAAATTAGAAATGTTGTCAAATTGTAATTTGTGAATGTGTTGTTAGGATTGTAAATTGTTAGAAATGGAATAGAATGGAAATGGATTTATGATTGTTTTGTAATTGTTAGGTTTGGAAATTATTGTAAATGGATTGGAATGGAAATGAAATTATGATTGGCATGTAATTGTTAGGACTTAGAATGGATTGAATGTAAATGGAATGAATGGGAATGGAATTATAATTGTTTTGTAATTGTTAGGATTGACAATTGTTGCGAATGGATTGAATGGAAATGGAATTATAATTGTTTTGTAATTGTTAGGATTGGAAATTGTTGGGAATGGATTGAATGGAAATGGAATTATGATTGTTTTGAAATTGTTAGGATTGGAAATTGTTGGGAATAATTGAATGAAAATGGAATTTTGTAACTGTTGGGATTATAAATTGTTGGGAATGGATTGTAATTTTTTTACTAAGACTCTTAGTAGCACAAGTTGTTCAAATGATCCAATTGCGATTGATAATATTGATATTTTGGTAGATTGGGTTTCTGAAGAACCCAATTTGGTTAATGTGAGTGATTTGAATTTGGAATATAATCTTAAATGGGAAAGCATTAACATGTTATTTGGTGCATTAAATTTGAATGATGAGGATTTTGTACCAAATGATCAGTGGGGTCAGTGCAATTCAAGCGGGTACATTGACGATTGAATTTCAGGTTTTTATTTTTTTCTTCTTTTAATTTTACTTGTATTTGATCATTAATGTTTATGTTTAATTATATGTATGTAATGTTTGTAAAAAAAATATATATGTATGTAATGTAACTGTAATATTTTTGTTTCAGGTTCAACTTCTAGTTGATTGCTTATTCGTCATCAACTCTTTTTGTAATATTTATTGTTCTTTTTATCGGATATTTTGAATCTTTTAATGTAAATATGTAATATTATTTATTATAATGATAAAATTGTATGATTGTAATCTTTTAAATGCTTTGTATTATTCTTAGTTTTATAATTATATGATGATGATTGTCTTTGTTTATATTAATTGTGGTTATTGTTTATATGTAAAATATTTAAAAACTATTGTTATGTCAAATTAATTGTCATTATTATTTATTATTAAGATTTTTGAAAGTATGGTTAATGTAAACAGTAAATTAGTAAAGTATACAATACAACTGTATAATATATCAATATGGACTATTTTGCAATTTTTAAAAAGTTTAAGGACTATTTTATAAAATTAAAAAATATCCCGAAACGGTACCCGGTATCAACCGGTATAGGTATAGTTTCGTTTCAGAGCTCAATCTGATACTGAGCCCGGTACAATATTCATAACATTGCTTGGGTATACGAAATTTTGTGTTCGAGCTAGAGGTCAACCTGAAGTCTAATCAAACTTGAAGCTCTAGTATAAGCTTGAATTCGAGTTCGATCAAGTTTAGGTAGTTTGAAGCTTAATTTAGTTAAAGTAATTTTTTAAAAATTAAAACAATACTATTTTTTTATCCGAAACGAATACATTTTATGAGAAATTTTTAGACTTTATTTTAAGGAAAAAGTCAACATGTTCAATTTGAATTAGTCAGTCGAGTTAGACTTTATTGTTATTCCTACAATCACTCGTATTTTCATTTTTAAAAAAATAGTAGATTTGATTTGAGTTAGTCTGGTCGGGCTAGGCTTTCAGTATCATCCCGACATCCACTCATCTTACAAATCCAACCCGAGTTTTATTGAGATCTTATCCACTCGTTTTACACGAAATGAAAACGTTTTATATGAAAAATTTAGACCTTTATATTAAAAAAATCAATAAATTTAACTCGAGTTTGTCCGATTAGGCTAAACTTTTATTTCCATTTTATGTGAAATTTTTAGACTTTATCTTGAGGAAAAAAAATCAACATATCCATTTTGAGGTAGTCAGATTAGATTTTTATTATTATCCTTACATCCACTTGTTTTACCCAAAATAACGACATTTTTTTGTGAAATTCTCGGACTTTACCTTTAAAAAATCAACAAATGTAGCTTGACTTAGCCGAGGTGGTCTAGACTTTATTGCCGTCGCTACATCCACTGTCTCTGATTGGCAAGTTCCAAAAGGCACACGAATAGGCTTCTGTTTCTTCTCCATTTGCCAATTTGAATACAAACTCCAGGAGGCGTACAGTAAGAACTTGTCAGCGTTTATTCAAGACAAGACCATCTTCTTCAATTATTATCCCAACTTTCTTTGGTTCTGACAGGATAGGAGGTGCACGTGGTCTGCGTTAAAGCTGCCATTTTGACCGATCAAACACTTGTCTGGCTGCTTGTCACGTGTTAAAAAATCCGTGGTAGTAGCTTGAACCAACTATATTATATTAAATTTTACATATTTATATAAAGAATGCAAATTTATGTAGATTTAATAAAATATAATAAGAATATTATAATTGGAATAAAATAACTGATCCTCCTGTTGTTGAAGAACAATGTGATAAAATTGTCAGGGAATTTTGTAATTATTAAAAGTTGGCAACTTCTTAATTGCCAAACGCAAAAGGAAATAATTAATTTTTTAATGTAAAATCTAACAAAATTAAGTTTGTGATGGTTTTAAATATAAGAGTTACTAGTTTTGTTTATGTGAAATTATAATTAGGTCTCTTAAGTGATGGTCAAGTTGATAGAGTGGAAGAATACGAGACTAAAAAGTCTTGTGTTTGATTCCTCCTACTTATGCTCTTTTGGTTGAGTCTGTCGTATAAGATTTGCCTAGTACGAAATACCCGATTGACATGATTTTCAGGCTATTACATTAATCCGAAAGTTTACTTAATGCGTATCTAAAGAGTAGCGGCTGCAGATTCCTCCGTTTTTAAATAAATATATATATACATAATTAGGCATATATAATATTAAAAGTAATTTATTTAAACACATAATTTTGTTTAAATAAATTCTTAGTATTATTTTATTACAAATTTTACCCCTGTTTAAATTATAAATTATTAAAAATTAAATCTATTTGATTAGTTTAATTACAAAAATCTCAAATTAGTTAATCTTTAAAATTCAGTTTATCTTAATAATTTTTATTATTAAAAATCCAACAATTTATTAATTAAAAAACTCGTAAACTAACTGATTTTATAAATTATAATTAATTAATTAATTTTTATTTAACAATATTTTCTAATTAAAATTTTGACAGAAGAAATAACATTTTTTCAATTTTACTTTAAATTATTTAATTTTATTCAAATTTTAACATCAAAATAATTTTATGCCGGTATAATATAAGTTAAACCTTTAAACCTTAAATTTAAAAATAATTTTATGATGATATAATACAAGTTGAATCTTAAAATCTTAAAAATTTTATTTTGTCGATTTAATTTTTAGTCTAATTTTAAAATATTAATTTTAGTAATATTAAAATACAATTGATATACAAAAAATCTTTTACAAAACTTTCCATACCTTGTTTTTTTATTTATTTTTTGTTACAAAGGATAAAACCAAACACATAACTAACATCCTATTAGCGCAGTATTCTGCGATATAAAGTCTCTTGTTTATCTTGGTGGATGAGCTCCATGACAACCGACGGATGCTCTTAAAATGTATGCAATTCTGGGTTGGATATAACTGCTAGAGAAAATAGACTATCTGCACACTTTACGTACCTTTAACCTCCATAAAAGTTTACACACCTTTCGACCTCTTTCACGCTTCTGCTACATATGTTCTTAGGGGTGGGGGACCACCATTAGAGAGCAAGCAGTAAGCTGAGGAAGAAGATGAGGAACCAAACAATATCATGCATTAAATTTAGGTGAGGACCACCTTTGGAAATTTTGATCACTAAGTCACAGCTGTGTGAACTGATTCCAATTCCTTTACCAATCTTCACCTTTCTACAAAAATCATATCATCGGTATTTCGAGTACTCATTGCTTTACGTGTGATAGTTTACAAGAAATCATCAGAAAAAAGCGACTTATCACTTATTTCAGATCCCCTGTTATATTTTTGAAGTTATTATTATGTTCTAACTCATTTAATTCACATATTTATCGATCACATATTTATCTAATTTTTGAAATATAATAATAACAGCAAAAATAGAACACATAATTTCAAGAGCTCTATTTCTTATCTTCTTCCTTTTTTGACTAGAAATAGTACTCTGAAATTGTTTTATATTGATAATATAAAAATTAAGCAAGTTATAAATAAAAATAAGACTTCTAATATATTATTTTGAGATTTAAACCTATGTTTATAATTTATTGAGAAATTAAAGTTAAGTACAAAAATTGTTTAAAAAATTTAATTGATATTTAGATAGTTATATAACTAATAAAAAATTGAATAAAATTTAAAATTTGATTGAAATTATTGTTCTTATCAATTAAAAATTTTGAATTTTAATTAAAAAATTGTAAAATAAAAAATAATTGATTTGTTTCAGTTTATAAAATTTAACCGAAATATAATTTTTATAAATATATAATTTTCAATCATTAATTTTAACTCAAAATATAATATTTTATTTATAAATGATCTCAATAAGATATAATTTTACCAAAATCGGAATTAATATGAGAATCTAATTATATATATGTTCTGTAAGTACTAACCCCTAATTAATCCTCTAGGAATCATTAATTGAAATGCATGAACTCAATAGTAACTTCATCCCAAAAAAGAAAAACACACAGTAATCTGAGAGAGAAACTTTATGGTAAAACTGCAGAATCTGTAATATCTCTAAAGGTAAGATCGATATGTACATACATTTGGAAGCAAAAAGAAAAGATTAAAAAATGGTGAAGAAGATGAACTCCAGGGATGTATCAATCACGCCAGCAGAGAAGAATAACTACACATCTCCTGATAATGTAAAGCCTTCCCTTCTGCTCTCTCAGATACCCACCAAGCTTTTTACATGAGAACTTCTTGTTTGAGCCTCTACCTCCTCCTCCCATGGCTGCTGCACCATTTTCACCCCTCGTCATCTTCGTAAAGAAAGATAGGTTAAGTAAAGAAATAGAGAGATAGAGAGAGAGGGGGGAAGAACTGAGAGATCAGGTTCTTGAGGAGTGAGTGAGTGAGTGAGTGTTCAGCTTCTGCGGTTGAAAGGACTTGATGAGACTAAGTGACCTAAGAGAGGTCGGTTTATAAAGAGAGAAGAAGATAATGATCAAGAAGAGAAAGAGTGTATCTAGTCGACGACTCGTCGTGTGTGTGGTCCATTCATCTTCATTCCAAAGAACATGCACGTAGACCGTCCCTACACATGCAACCAAGTACTTAGATTCTTCTTTCTCTTCTCGAGTGTATGCCTCTCTCTCTAATACCACGTCATCCTCTGCAACATTTACTTAGGTATCAACCACCAAGACAATTGGTCGGCCATTGGTCTTTTTGTAGACAGTAAACAAATGGGTATTACATAGAAGAGAAGAAAAAGAAAAGGATAACCATTTGTAGTTGATTATTGAGACTATGTGGTTTAAGTAGTTTGATATGATATCTTGATATAATTTACTGACTTTAGATTAGATTAAATTTGAACTAGGTTAAGTTCGAATTTAAATATTCAAATTTAAAACGAAATCATTTTAATGATTTTATCTATCTAATATGCTATTATCTTTAATTATATAGATTTAAGTGGGAGTGGCAAATAATTTAACATAATCTAAACAAATTTTATGTTTCAATATGAATATTCAATCTCAAAGCCGTATATAAATTCGTATTCGAGCTCTTTTTGGTTTTTGGTCTAGACCAGGGTATTCACCGGCAGACTCAGTGACTAATTTCCTTGTTGATTTATAGGCACCTTATAGGATGGGATAGTTGGCCCAAGAATTTAAGGTTGCTCCATATCTAAAGCTAAGGATCAAACCCCAGACATTTGGTTAAGGATGGATGAGTTCCTTCCACTCAACCACATCCCTTGAGTTATCGTATTCGAGCTCTTGATCTGATTAACTGTCAATACTAAAATTCCCAATGTTTAAATCTGTAATTTAAGATTTAATTAAAAGATTTAATATTTAAATTTTAACTAAAAATGAAATGTTAAATGAAAATTAATTGATTTATTTTATTAAAAAATGATTAGTTTATATCAATTAGCTAATTAATTATTAAATTAAATTAAACCGAAAAATTTAAAACTGAACGAAAAAATAGTTTGTGTTTTAAAACATTGAAATTTCCTTTAAGAAATCA
The DNA here is from genome assembly GCA_026413385.1 of Erythroxylum gracilipes. Lineage (NCBI taxonomy): Eukaryota > Viridiplantae > Streptophyta > Magnoliopsida > Malpighiales > Erythroxylaceae > Erythroxylum > Erythroxylum gracilipes. The sequence goes on from JANZLC010000001.1 coordinate 26,913,998, forward strand.
AGAAATTAGTACTTTAATTTCTTTGGTGTTTTTTTTCCCCTTCTTCTTTTAGGGTTCGAAGCTTCTTGGATGGTTCGGAATTAATAAGAACATTGTTAAACAATAAGGAAACAGTGGAATCAAAGTTCAGAACCCAAAAAATTGTCTTATGATCTGATCAGTAACTTAATCAATAAAAGATTAAAAACATAATCCCACAGGTTTGTCTTGTGCTTCTCGCTAATCACTTAATAAAATGGTTTTGAATTTTGATTAATTATTATTAGTTATTGGATTTTAATTACCAGTTCCAATTGATCAATTTTAGATTAGTAGCAAGATTAAGACTTTTAAGCAATAGATGAGTCAATCCAAGTTAATTAGTTTTATAGTCATTCTCAAAGAGTTTTAATTTTAATTGTTTTTATCTTAGTTATTAAAGTTCACAAAAAGTTTAATTTAAATAAAAAGTTTAATTTTTAGAATAATTTTATTTTAAGTGATTTTATCTAAATCATTGTAATTCAAACCCAAGTTTAAAACTCAAGTCAAATTTATCTCCCACACTTATAAAAGTGTATTACCTTTAAATTATGCTATATTGTTTTTTTTATAGAATTAGGTGATTGTGTCAAAATTTGTGATGTTAGGTGTAGTAATGATAAATATAAGTCCACCAGATCGATTCAATTTAAAATTAATGAATTAAGTTGTAGTTGATCAAGTTTTAGGTTAATTTTAATTTTACAGGATCGGTTATAAATTAGCTTTGACAACTTGAATCTAATTATTTTTTAAAATGATATCATTTTGACCTATAAAATTAAAAATTCAAAACAAAAATAATATTATTTTAACAAATTATACCAAAACGACATAATTTTATTGCGACTCGAATAAGGGCAAAGCTCAAGGACATTCAAACACCCAACCTAATTCAATGTTGTGCTTCATCCTATCAAGAATTGTCGTGTTGGGTTGGCATGACTTGGCTAGATCCAAAATTAATAGTTTCAGTTATGTTTAATTCAATTTTATATTAAGTTTTAGTTTGAAGGGTTGGTTTAAAATTAATTTGAAAATCTATATCTTTTTTTAATAATGTCATTTTGATTTAATTATAAATTAAAAATTATAACTCTATTTATTAAATTTCTAATATGGGCAGAATATAGAGTCCACTATTAAGAATTAGGCTTGGGTCAACCATTGTCTAAATAACTAGAACTAGTTGCTTGGATAGTTGACCCTTTAACATTTTCATGTCTAGGCAATATGGGACATTATAACACTTCCCCTCAAGTGCAACTGGGACTGGACATCTAGTTGTCACTTGAAATATACGCAGTGGTAGCCGGACCGGACCGCTAGGACTGGACATCCAGACGAACAACAAAGAAATTAATAATCCAGACCAAACCTGCTCTGATACCGTATTGAATTTCTAATATGAGCAGAGTGTAGAATCTACTATCAAGAATTGAGCTTAGGTCAACCATTGTCCAAATAACTAGAACTAGTTATTGACCCTTATCACTTATAAACCCTTTAACATTTTCATATTTAGACAATATGGGACACTCTAACATTATTTAAATAATTATACTAAAAACAAAATTGATTTTATATGACTGAAACAAAAACATTTGGATTGGTCCATTATCATCCCTAATTGGATGCAACATATCTTAACCATTTGTGAACTAGAAATCATGCTAAAATGGGCGAAGTTAGATACCAATAAGATACAGTTCTACTAAATTGGTCCTCCAAGTTATTGTCCCAAACATTAGGAACTTACGAGGATGCATGTGCCCTAGATAGAAGACACAAGTGCACATGAAACTCTAGTGTAAGACATGGTCGCTGCCTTGTATTCAGTAGACAAACTGAGATTTTTAAAATTGTGGAACTTATCAATCGTATTTTTGTCTTGGAACTGTTCAAAGATCGTCAGGACAGTCCGGTCTTGTACGGTTCACGGAACAAGATTGTGTAATTTGAAGTCAATAAATTGGAATTAGGGGCTGTATTAGCAGTCATTAGCTTCTTTATCTTAACTTGGTTACTCCAAGAAAGATTGCATACAGGTATCTGAAAGTTGAGTTATGTATGGGTCATTGAATTGAGTTTTGTTAATTAGACATGGTTACTTTTAATTAGACGACGAGGTTAGGATGACAATAAGTATACTAAGGACTATTCCGTTTGGATTTGGGTCCAAATTAGGTTAAAGTTTTAAATTAGAACGATATTAATATGATATCTTAATGAGTCGATCAAATTAGTTTTGAATTAAAAGAATGTCAATTTTCACTTCACCTAACCGAAATTTAACAGGTCAGCACAAATTGACCAAATTTTAAGTTGAAAGTTGTTTTTAAAGTATTTTTTTACTGATTATTATATTCATTATATATATTTTTTTGTCTGTTTTTACGTTTTTTATGTTTTTAACCTGCATCATTATTATCCTGTAACATCTGCATATGGGTTTATTGGAAATAGCCTCTTAATAATATAGGGATAAAGCTGCGTACTATCAGGCCTCTCCCAACCCTACTTTATTGCGGAGCTTCGAAGTATGATGATGACGATGAAAAGCAAGTTAAAATGAATTGCTAATCTAACCTAGGTTTATTTTATTTTATTTTTGAGCTAGAGTCAAGTTTAAGTTCAGATTGTAGCATTAAAATGTCAGTAAAATGAAGTATTTTAAGTAAAATAATATTATTTTTAAATTTTAAATTAAAAAATTAATTTATTTAGGTCTTATTATACTTCAAGTCATTCAAATTTGATTAGGGTCAAATTCGAGTCACGACCTCAGGCCCAATCAAGCTTTGGGTCAAGTTTGTGTTCGAGTTATCCGAGCTTAAGCTTAAAAATATCAAGATAATATTGTTTTTAAATTTTATATTAAAAATAAATTAATCAAATTAGATTTGAGTCATATCAAACTTCAAATCCCGATTAGGTATGGACTCGGTCACAAACTTCAAACTTGATTAAATTTCAAGTTGTGTTTTTGACTAAATTTCAAGTTGTGTTTTTGAAAATTCAATGTAATTTTTTTTTTGACTAAGTCGAGTTTGATTAGACTCAAATATAAGTAGTATGTCAGGGCCAGAGCCAAGATCAGGGTCAAAGTCAGGGTCAAAATTTTTGCCCCCTAAACTCTAGCCCAATGTATTACCATCCTTAAATATTTGTATTTGAGCGTATTATAAAATTTTAGTATGTATTTATAAAAATGTATATTAAAATATTAAAAATTGGAAGATTAAATAAAAAATATTTAAATATTTTCAAACATAATTATTATTTATACAAATTAACTTATTCTTATAGTAATTTTAATAAATTGAGATATTAATTTAAAAGTTGAAATTTTAATTTTAATAATATCAAAAAATTAAAATAATTGAATATATGGCAAGAGTAAAAGTTATAAGCATTAGGCTCTCCCACTGGATTTAGGTCATGAGCAGCCCAATTAGTTAGGGCGTAAGAAGTGGAGCAATCACCACCAAAAGTTTCAAATTGCGTATGAACTTTACTTTCAAGACTTCTTAGTGGACTGAAATTTGGCCCAATTGATTATAGGCTTCGTAAATAAAGTTTGGCGTGACTTGACCTAGTCCGAAATTAACGGGTTAGAATTAGATTAATTGAGTTAGGTTTATTTTTAATTGTGTGTAATAAAATGATGAAATTTTATATATTAATAAATAGTATTTTAGAACCATATTTTAGTTGCATATTTCAAATTTGATATAAGCCTTTATTTGGTTGGGCTTATAACAATATAAGTTTTTTTTGGTAGATTTTTTTTAGAAGAACTTTTCTAAAAAGTCAGTTGGCTGTTTGAGTGTCATTTAAAAAAGAGTTTTTTTGAAAGAATTTTATACAGTAGACTGTTTGACAACATAAAAATAAATAACACTTTTAATTTTAACTATATTTTATTTGTAACAAAATTATTTATGCATATAAATTTATTTAAAGTATATTAAACAATATGCAAAACACAATATATTAATTATTATATAATTTTAAACTATATGAAACATAAATGAAAATATATATAACCAAATCTTTTATATAGATTATAACATAAGTAAACTAAAATCGAAAATAAATATTAAAATATATAAAAAGCCAAATAATATTATATAAATCTCAAAATAAATATCCAAGTTGAGTAAATAGTTAAATACATGATAAACGGAAAGATGAATTTGTGAGTATTGTAGAAATTATGTGTAAAATATAAGGGCAAAAAAGACTAAAAAATAGACTCATTAATTGATATGAAAATTTTACCTGAAAAATATTTTTTCGAGAATCTCCAAATTTAAAATTCTTAAAAAACTGTATTTTGGCTGCCAAAAAAGTCATATATATTAAAGAAATACTTTTTTATTTTACATTCAAAATTCATTAAAAAAAATTTGTGATGAAAAAAGTGCTTATTAACTTTCAAAAAGTCCATCCAAATAAACATTAAGTCCTATTATGACCCAAATTTAGTGATAGTATTGGGATGAGTCGAGCCTAACAATTGAGGCTCATAGTCCATACCCAAACCTTATCGAGTTTAGAATTCAAATCTCGATTGAATCTAAGCTAACTTTAATTTTTTAAAATTTAAAAATAATATTATTTTATTTAAAACGATTTTTTTTTATATTTAAAATATTTAAATTTCAAACTGATTCAACAACTCCAAACCCAAATGTCATCCCTAATTAAATCCTATCCTAATCATTATCATACCTAACCTTTGAATCGGCATATAAAGTTTATGGCTGGCTTTGGAACACTACAACAACATAAGGCCTAAGGACTTGGGAACCGACAGGCTCCTGTTCAACCCACTGCGAGTGGATGTAGTGGTCAATGGTCCCCTCGGCTTTCCACTTTGCCTGATCACGACACTAAACTTGCTTGTAATGTCGAACGATTAAACATAAATTAAGCATGTTTATGTATTGATTCACCAGTTCCTATGCACCAACTTAACTTCTGTCAGATTATGATAATCCTCACAAGCAAATCCTGAGAATTTTCAAATACTTCAGTTTTCCGACCGACCAAACACCAAATTATCACGTGTAAAACACCAGATTTTCATGTACGAACGACAAACTGTTGACCAGTATGACTTGTTACTTGTTACACATTATCTTACAACGATGTGCTTCCACCGTCCGATCTCGCCGTCCACTCGTATAAGCCACCGGCTTCCCTCTATTTAAACAAACAAACCCATTTTTTTTATCTTCACTGTCTCACTGTCCAAACACAAACGAGAAAGATCCCAACTTGAGAAATGGCTTGTTCAAGCTCTGCTTTTAGAAGTATCTCATTATCTACTGTGAAAGTGGCGACCCAATCGAGATCACATGCTACTGTACGCACCAAAACACTCGTCCCTTTCAATCTCACAAACTCGTCCCAGAATTCGAGGTTGGTTGCTAAAGCTGCAAGCTTTAACGGCTTCCCGGTGCCAAGAAGATCATTTTCTTGCAGAAATCAAGCTGTTTCATCTGATGACCCAAGGCCTAGTAAGTGATTTATCTGTAGTTGAGCATGAGATGAGTCTTGGAAGTTGGAAGGGATCATTATAGTTTCTGGAGCGTTCTTTTCTGGGTTTCTCATTTCTTTGCTTGTCTATGTAGCTAAAGTTCAGGAGCTTCATGTTTATGAGATAAATGAGAGAGATCGTGGAAGCCCTGCTTATCTGCGACTGAGTCAGAAAACTGTTAATTGTCTAGGCGATCTTGTGCCCTTCAGTAACAAAGTAAGTTCTTTGTGATCTGATGTTCTGCGTTCTGATTCTTGTTTGTTTCCCGAGAAAATTTGCTTACTTTCATAGCATAGTTTAATCATAGAAAAGGCAACTTCTATAACAAATCTGTATCCACAGATCATATTTTGATGAGTTCTTTGACATTTCCCTTCACAGCTATACAGTGGAGATCTGCAGAAAAGGATTGGAATAACGGCAGGACTCTGTGTGCTGATCCAGAACAAGCCTGAGAAGAAAGGGGACAGATACGAGGCCACGTACAGCTTCTACTTCGGTGATTACGGTCACATATCAGTGCAAGGTTCATACTTGACCTACGAGGACACGTACCTTGCAGTGACTGGCGGGTCAGGGATTTTCGAAGGAGTGTATGGTCAGGTTAAGTTGAAGCAACTTGTTTTCCCTTTCAAGTTGTTCTACACTTTCTACTTGAAGGGTATTAAGGATTTGCCTCAGGAGTTGCTAGGGACACCAGTTGAACCTAACCCTGGTGTGGAGCCAAATCCTGCTGCTAAGGCTTGTGAGCCACATGCAACTATTGCTAACTTCACTGATTAATTTCCGACTATGGTGATTCTGATGTAGGGTTATAGTTGAACCAATAATGTTGAGGAACTAAAGAGCGTGTGCTTAGAATTTTTGTGAATTGAACGTTTATGTTGCAGTTCTTGTGATGCTTGGATGAGTAATGGTTTGTGGAATCCATGGCTTTCCTTTAAGTTCTTGACAGTTGTTAGTCCTACTCCAAAATCAGAGTAACAAGTAGAATTCACATGAAAAATGGATCTATGAACAAAAAAAAGCTTAGAAGATACAATGGGAATAGGTGTTTTTGTAGAAAAGATCTGTCTGCTCGAACTGATATTCATCAGAAAAATCCAGGACATGAACTCTTAAGCGAGATTATGCAGATTAGAGAGAAAGTTCAGTCCAGAAAATGCAGTTGCAGAAGAAGTGACTTTCAGACCCAACAATTCCCAGTAGAAGAAGAACAAGAGCTACGAACTCTATAAACATCAAGTTCACCAGAGAGCGAAACAGAATTCTTAGAGGAATTGCAAAAGATCCTGACAAGAACATCAGATCAGTAACAATAATGATGTTAGAGACTGTAAAACATATCTGCAGTTTAACATCATTATAAGAGATTGAACTTTTACCATCACTAGAAACAGTATCCACCAATTTCAAGTTTAAAAAACGATTAATCACATCAACTATCCACAGAAATCAATTTTCAGAATCCCATCAAGCTCAGTTGAATGGAAGCACATTACAAATACTGGAAGAGAAGCTAAGATGGTTTACTTGTTCAATCCTCCAAACTCTGAAACCCTCTGTCTTCTTCTCCATGGCAGTTCCACCTCTTTTTCCCTCTTCTCTTCCTTTTCCTTCCTCATCTTCCTAATCCCTTAAAAACCGTAACCCAAGATTCAAATTTTCCATCTAATGTTACTCATGCCTTACGGATTTAGTTGCTTTTTATTTAGGCTCTTTTTGACGTGATAGTTGCTTTTTATTTCTGGCTCTTCTCCTGTGTTATATATAACGCGTTTTCCTTTTCGAGTAATATTTTTTCTATATTTATTTATACTATTTCCCTTTTTTTAAAAAAAAAAAGAAGATTCAAATTTTCTTGTTGGTCCTCGTAAGGGTTGGGTTCCAGATTCTGTTTAGGCTTTACATCCATTAAAAAGGCAATCTTTTTGTGAAGACTAAAGCTGTCTGCATCTGCATTTTAAGATGGACATAACTCTTCTTTTACATTACTTCTCTTTTAAAAGATAATGAATGACGTAACTATTATGGCTGTTTGGTTCAACGAAATAGCTATTCTCTTTTTTAACATATTCCTATTTCATTCTTTAAACTTGTGTTTGGTTAGAAGCAAATACGGAATAACTAATCACCAAAAATATGTATTCTGTAAGTACCAAAAATATGTATTCTGTAAGTTTGAGAAATCGCTAATACTAATCTTTACCTATTTTTATCTATTTCAAGAAATCCATTTTTATCTATTTTTAATTTAATTTGATCTTAGTTTATATTTTAGGCTAGATCGAGTTATAGAATTTAAGAACTCGATTCAAAACTTAATGGGTTAAACCAAAATTTTGAATACCATTGTTGGGCCCCGATTCGTATGAGGCTAAGACATGTTTATATTATTTTGAGGATTTGATAATTTTCATAATGATGGA
>JANZLC010000001.1:26931222-26942600 GCA_026413385.1 Erythroxylum gracilipes
GGTTTAAAGTTTCCCGATGGTTATGTATCGAACATGGGAAGGTGTGTGGATATGAGGAAGTTAAAATTATTTGGGTTAAAAAGTCATGATTGTCACGTATTTATGCAAAGATTACTATCAATCGCATTTCGGGAGTTGCTGCCGAATAAGGTTTGGGAAGTGATTACATAAATTAGTTTCTTTTTCAAAAGCTTGACATCGTCTGAAATTAGGTATAGTGACATGGAACAGTTAGACAAGGAGATTCCAGTCATTTTGTGCAAGATAGAAGGGATTTTTCCTCCTAGCTTTTTTGATGTAATGGAGCATTTACCTGTGCATTTAGCATACGAGGCTAAACTCGCTGGTCCGGTGCAATATCGGTGGATGTATCTGTTTGAGAGGTAATTCACATTGAACGATTAGTTAATAGAGTGTGATTGGTTTTAACAGGTACATGTCATATTCATTATTTGTCATGTAGATATTTGCATCACTTGAAGAAAAATGTGAAAAACAAGGCTCGAGTTGAAGGTTCCATTTGTAATGCGTATTTGGTTGAAAAGACTAGTACATTCTGTGGACATTATTTTGCGCCACATGTTCACACAAGAGCAAGAAAAGTTCCTCGTAATGACAATGGGGGCGGCACCAGTCATGTTGATGGCAACATATCCATTTTCACATTTTCTGGGTGATCATATGGGCGTCCATCAAGAAGAATGTTAACAGAGCAGGAAATATTAGCTGCCCATGGTTACAGGTTACTGAACTGCCAAGAGGTTAAGCCTTTCGTGCAGTAAGTTCGAGCACATTATTTCCGAACTAACATTTTGTGTTTTTGTTATAACTACATGACCTGATTTTGAACAGGATGTATGAGGCATTGTTACATGAGCTCATGCCAAATAGCTCACAGGATGAAGTCAATAATGAGCTGGGCCGACACTTCCCACGATGGTTTAAGAGATATGTTAGTTTTCACTTACAATTCAACTCCTTGTTAAATTATACAAAACCAGTGCTGGATTGAGCGTCAGAAACCATTTATATTGAAATTTGTTATTTTTGTAGGCCATAGAAAATCGGATAGAGAATAAGTTCATTTCTGATCTTGTTAAAGGACCTCGGGGGCTTTGTTAGGAGGCATACCAAACACCGCACTCCTGATCTCCTCAGCCTGAATGAGGGAAGACAACGCTTGGACCCGCTCCGCCGAGAGGGCTGGGAAAGCTCCTAAAATCGGGAAAGGCAAAGGGGCCTCGTCGGCTTGGGTGTACAACTGGACGAAATAATGCTGGACAAGGTCACGCAGCTGGTCAGGGTCAGAAACTACAATTCCGGAAGAGTCTCGAAGCCGCTCCACGCGTAGACGCCTCCGCTTGGCCATGGTGACGGTGTGGTAATACTTAGTATTGCGGTCTCCCTTCGAAAGCCAATCACACCGCGCCTGCTGGTGCCAATACATTTCCTCCTCACACTGGACTTGTACCAGCTCGCGGCTCAACTCGTCCTCCAGCTCCAACAAAGAAACCCTCGAACTGGACGTCATAGCACGGTGAATCCCCTCCAAACGGGCCACCAACTTCCTCTTTCGGTAGAAGATATTACCAAAATCCCGATGGTTCCAAAGCTGGAGGCGATGAGAAAGCTGGGCTAAAGAACGACTCAAACCCTCTTCCTCGGGCTGCCAATGTTGCTGAACCACTGCTTGGAGCCCGGAGTGAGTGAGCCACGCGTTCTGGAAACGGAAAGGCGGAGCACCAGAAGGCCTCGGGGGCGGACTGGAGAACTGAAGAAGCATAGGACGATGGTCTGACCCCATGAAAGGGAGGTGGTGGTTCACCATGTGTGGAAAGAGCTGGATGCAATCCGTCGAACCAAAAACCCTATCCAGACGAGTATAAGTCGTACCACGACGCCACGTAAACTTAGACCCACGGAAACCCAAATCATGTAACCCACAGTGGTGAACCCAGTCCCTAAAGCTGGTATTGACCACCCGGGAATCGGGAGCGCCGCCCTTCTTATCTGTAATAGCTAACTTCGCATTAAAGTCGCCGCCGATGATCCAAGGCCGGGTAATTTGGCCCACAAGCCAAGAAAGGATAGGCCAAAGGCGGGCTTGGGCAGGCCGATGCGGGCTGGCATGCACCACCGTCAGGTCGAAAGCTGAAGACCGATACCGAACAGAAGTGTGAAGGAATTGTCGATGCGCTGCGACAATCGAGACGGAAAACTCCTCCTTCCACAAAAGCCAAATACCGCCCGAGAAGCCTTCCGCTTCGACGCGGAAGGAATAATCATAACCGAAGGCCTGGATAATAGCCGAGGCCCTAGGGCCACTAATCCGGGGTTCGAGTAGGGCTAGAATCCCTGGTTTGTAAGTACGAATGTAATTACGGAGGATGGTCTGAAAAACCGATCCTCCCGCATCCTGACAATTCCAAAAAAAGATAGACATAAAGGACTGAGAAAGGGAAAACTTACCTCGGAGTGGCCGGACCGCTCTCAACAGGGGACTCAGGGCTCTCCTCTGCGGGAGGCTTGGGAGCGAAGCCCGATGCGGGTTGCAGGTCGTGACTAATGTCAGGCTCGGAAGATGCCATCAGAGTGTCAGGAGGTTCCGGAGGGGAAATCTCAGGGAGGCCCGCCCCTGACCCCCTCCATTGGGATGGCCTGCTCCCCGTCCCCCCGGCTCGGGTCCGCCAGGAGCTGGCTAGTACAAACCATCTCGGAGTGCGACGGGAGAACCACGGCCAAATTTCTGGTCGAATCCGAGGGTTGTAAGGCGATAGGGGGAGAAGTAGAGTCAATGACGGGGGCCGGGGTGGCACTAGCCTGCCCCTTCTCCTTCTGGGCGAGGGTAGAAATAAGGACTTGCTTCCCCTTGGAGGCTTTCATGGATTTTCTGGCTTGGGCTGGCAGCCCACTCAAAGCCCCTTTGAATTGAAAAGGCCCTGGTCCACTTGAAGCCCCCACTTGGACCCAGTGGCCCAGCCCATCCAACTTGTCCTTAGAGGACGCTTCAGCAGTACTGGCAGACTCCAGGCCCGACTCGATCTCTCCCAACGCCGCGAACCGTGAACTAGCCGTTGCAACCGCACCACGGGAGTCTCTGATTTCTGTCTGCGGACGTCTCGTTACTGTGGGACGCGAGCGTCGGCGTTGGACATTGGTCCAAGGACCATAGCCGTGGCTCTTCTCATTAGCCGTATTCTCAACTGAAGAACTCTCCTGCGCTGCTTGAGCCGGCGGCGCTGGACCAGGAGGAGGCTGCAGTGGACCCTCGGGTGCGGAAGGTTTCCTTGAACAGGCTGTTGGGGAATGCCCCACAATCCCACAGGTATAGCACACTTGGGGCAGACCCTCGTAGGTGATGAGCAAGGTTTCCCTATCCAGAATAACTCCGAAGCACAAAGGGGCAGATAAATCAATCTCAACAGCAATGCACGCATACCTACCTCGCTGGGCATTCATGGAGGCCTCATCGATCCTCACAGTTTCGCCTACCAGATTGCCGATCGTCGTCAATATCTGTGGGTGGTACCGGGAGATCGGGAGGTTCGGGATCCTTATCTACACAACGGCACGGGATACCGGGACTTGGGACGGTCTCAACGTCGGCACCCAGCGCTGGACAGCAATAACGTGCCCAAAAATCGTCCACGGGCCACAGGTAAAAACGTGGAAGAAATCCTCTTCCACTTGAAACTTGATCAGAAACCAGTCATAGTCCAAGTCGACCAGCTTCATCGGGCCACGGAGCTGCCAAAGACTGCGAAGGCGGGTGGAGAGCACATTGTAGCTGACCCGGCGGCCAAGGACCTTTACCACCACCGCACGGTCCCATTGTTGGTCCAGTTTCGAACGGAGTTGGGAAGAGAGCCAGATGCTGATCTCGTGGTCCCCAACTTCCTGCATGATGTCGCCTTCCTCGATAGTAACCGGAGTGTCCTCCGGCCAAGCAACGTTCACTGCTGCAACAGCACTCGGGTGGCCACCGGAGACCGCTTGACTATAGGACGGAGGTGGAGGAGAAGGGTCTGCATCCCTCTTTCGCGTCCTCCCCTTCTTTGCAAGATGTCCCCCGGAGTCGAGGGTAGGCATAGGGCCGAGAAGACTCAGCCTGGAGGATCAGGAAATACCCCGAACACCAAAAAGAAGCAAGCACAGCGTTAACGTTTCTCACACTTTGTTCTTTTTTGATACAGTAGAAATAGACTAGATAAGAATCTAAGCAGGCAGAGATTTGCCATACAAAAATTCGCGCTGCCCGATGCAGAGAAGCAGGATTAGTGGCAGGGAACTAAATTTTGTACAGTAAATCTCAACAATTTATTTACGTGAATTTTATGTGAGTTTCATATAAATAAATATAAACTTCGCATAAATAGTTAAGATTCAGTTAATACAATAAAATATTATAAAAATTAGAAAAAAAGATCTAGACTACTAGCCGTGGTATTAAGTTTTTTAATTCCAAACTCTGTCGTGGACCTTGTGATTGGTCAAACATTGACGAGGAGAAGATACGTGTGTGGGGCATGGAAATCTGGAGTGAGAGGTCGGAGGCCAAAGTGGTTGGTTTCGATTTTGGGCGACTGACAGTTGGCGACTTTGCATTGGGTCAACAAAGATAAGGTAAGCAATCACAAGATTCTCTGTCTAACACCATTTATGGCAAGCAAGTACAAGAAAAAGCATGTTCATTTATTATGATTACTACTACTCTAATGGTACTGCATTTCCATTCTCAAATCTGCCTCAACGTTACAGGTTGTCTTCTTCAGAGGTAATGTTGGTGGTTCCCGATTCTCTCTCTCTCTCTCTCTTTCTGGTCTTTGCTAATACTCAGTACTTTGTAACTACTCTCTTTGTAAAGTTTCGTTCTTGGAAATGATGATCACAAGCAACAAAAAGAAAGAACTCTGAAATCTCTTGTTGTTATGGTTTCTCTTCTGCTCTTGTTTGACATTCCTAACAAGAAGATGTGAGTTCTAAAGAATTAAGTTTTTGTCTTTATGGGTTCTTCAGTTTATGGTGTTGTGTCTTTGTTAATCAATCAATGAAGGTGGTTTGAACTAATAAAAGATTCGTGAATTGCCCTTATGGTTTATGACTCTGGACTTGGGAAGAAATGAAGATGGTGATGACGGTTCCAGTGAGTTTGTTCTTATTTGTTCATAAAAATGGAAACTGTGTGGAGCCTCTGGTGCATATTAGCTACCCAACTTTGCCTATGATCAGTATTTATCATCGGTGGTTACTCTTATGTTCCCCCAAAGCGCTTAAAGCTTCTGATGTTTTCTGATAGTTTTGGGGTTTCTTGGCCTCCCGACAGTGTACTCATTTCTTTTACTTAATCTGTGCTTTTGTCTAACATAAATACCGTCATTTTGATAATAAACTATTGCACTTTTTATCTGATGCTAGCGTTCTATGGGCCACTGGAGATGTTAAAAGTGCCTGTTTTTGTAGAACTTCCTTTACCAAGTGATCTGCTAAAATGATTACAAGATATTGTCATGATCTTACAATAACTTATGGTTCGAATCTTTACTCTTTAAGTTCAATCTAGTACTAGAATTACAGTTTTTTTGTGTCCTCAATATGTGATCCTTGTTCTTCTGATGTTCCTGATGAAGTCAGTTAAACACTAGGTGGGTGCTAGTGTTATTGGAAAGGATCCTTATGACATTTCAAAGCATTAGGTTATTCAATGAAGTAGAACTCCTCTGCCTTTTGTTTTGAAAATAGGAAGCAATCCCTTGAGCAGAACTCCTCTGCCTTTTGTTTTGAAAATAGGAAGCAATCCCTTGAGCTGATTCAGATGCGAGGAAGGGAAGGAACCTTCCCATCCTCGCGCATAATCCTTTTCCAGTCACTCTTTCGCACGTAATCCTCTTCCGGTCACTCTTTCCTTTTTATCAACTGTAGTACAAGCATGTTAAATTTATTGTTGATATCTTTCAATTGAGTTTCCATAACATATATGATCTTTCTGATTCAGGTAAAATGTCTCTGGTTCTAATGTGCTATAAAATGCCTTATAAAGATTGCTGTCTCCGTTCTCAAAATGCGATAAGCCAGCATCGCAGACAACTGCCATGTAACTGTTCAATCTTCCCAACAGGATTTAGGTATCTTTATCAAAAATGGAAGGCTTTACTCGGTAGTAGTGATATCTTGACCAAATCAGTTAGAAGAGGGGGAGTCCATACGGCTCAAGAAATGAATCTTGGCCAAGGTGATTTCCTTCTGCGAAGCATTAATTATACACCTTCCCTGCATAAAGGTTGGACCAGAAAAGGATACCAATTGTGCAAAGTACCATGTGCTTTGAATGGTGGTAATACTGAAGCACAGCTGAAATTATTAGATTCGTATCTCGGAAAGCTCCATGGAGCTGAATCTCAGCCCTCTTCAGATGCTGATGATCAGAGGGTTCATTTGCTTGAAAAAACTGATCTGATCAGTACCAGGGAGGAGCTAGATTCTCTTAACACATATCTTGGAAAACTTAACGAGAGTAAGACTCCCCAACTACTTCTGTTATTAGCTTATTGTCTAGTATGGTGGTTCATGTTAGAAAACTTTATCTCCATGCATCTTCTAAACATCATCCTGATGGTGGAAGTAGTAAAACTTTCCAAGCTCATAAGCCACAAGTTTTCCTTTTTTCTTTATCATTTAGTAAACGTTATACCCATGCTTCCGCCTCTTGAGTTTCTACTCTTTAACAATGAAATACTCTTTTAACTGAACTTATTAAGCTCGTCAGTAATATTTATTTTCTTGTTCAAGTTTAGATTGTTTTATGAATTTGTCCCCTTATGTGTATCCAGCTGTTTGCTACTCTGCAAAATATTTATTCAAATTTTCATTTTTCCTTCAGATACAAACACAGAGACCCACAAATCATCTAATTTTGATGATGTTACCCAAGAAACTCCAGTAGCAAAGCCATTCACATTCAATAAGGGTTTTAGAAAAGGTGATCAGAAGATATCAAGAAGTACTGCAGAGTTGATGCAAATGAAAGTTGACAGTGGTTCAGGCAGGTCTCAGTCATCAGATAAATATGATGAAACCTCTGATCTCTATGTTGCGTACGTCATAATCTACATAATTTTGTCAACCTTTTCCTTCTTGTTTCTCGTCTTGTTTTCCTTTGTCAACTAGTAATTAGTATTGTTATGTTTGTGATGTAATTAATTCAAGCTTTGTACCTAATGCTACCTCTAAATTTTCTTTTATTCTCAATTTCTTGGATGCAGAAGCATATTGGCGTCCGTAAACATTGCAGTTTTTCTGTTTGAAATGGCCAGTCCAATCCGGGAGTCTCACTCTGAGCTCTTCTCACTGCCATTATTATATGGTGCCAAGATAAATGATTTGATCTTGGTTGGAGAATGGTGGAGGCTAGTGACTCCAATGTTTCTGGTACAAGATTGACAATGGGGTTCGTGTTCCCATTCTGCACTTCTTTTTCCCATGTAACTTGATTAACAATGGAGTAATCAATTGTAAAGATTAGCACACAAAATATTGTTTGGTTTATTGAACAGAGAAAGTCTTATGCTATGAACAGAAACTGATTAGATGAACTGGCCCTGAAACTCTGCAAAATTTTAGCAGTACTTACATGGTGGAAAATCTTCAACAACATAAGTAGTTATTTAGTTCATGATAGCATTGTTGGTTAAGATCGTTTATGAATTTTCTAATTCTGTTTCTAAACTTTTATTTTGTTTTTCTGTTCTTTGAATATTGTCTCTCCAAAAAATGTGGCAAATTCAGCACTCTGGAATTTATCATATGGCTCTTGGATGTTGGTCACTTCTTTCGTTTGGACCACAAGTCTGTCGAGCTTATGGATCATTCACATTCTTCTTGATTTACTTACTTGGAGGTATTTCTGGCAACTTGACAAGTTTTCTTCACACACCAGAAGCAACTGTTGGTGGAACAGTAAGAAACATTGCAACTTCTTTTTCTTTTATTACCAGATCTGTGTTACTAATTACTTTGGTACTTCTTAAGCAATTACTTGATATTTACAGATCAATTATCTGGATTAGCAATGACTTCTTAACTTTGACGGGCATACTTAAATATTTTAACGGATTGATTTTGCGTACATAACAAACACTTAAATTTGTGCCTACCAGAATCTTAGTTTTTAAAGCAAGAGAAGCAGCAGCAGCTTGTAATGATTTTAAAATCTGACCATATACGATTTCTGGAGATGGCGATTCCCATAGCCTGTTTCTGGAGCATGATTTAGTTAGGGAAAACCTACATTGAGACTTTTTCTTTATTTTGTAGTCTTAAATTATATAGTTTTAACTGTATCCTTTTTCCTTCGTGCTAAGGTGTTATATATGCACTGCAGGGACCAGTATTTGCTGTAATTGGAGCTTGGCTTATCTATCAATGTCAGAACAAAGATGTGATTGCAAAGGACACCTCAGAACGCATGTTTCAGAAGGCAGTAATAACGGCAGCTCTTAGCTGCTTATTAAGCAACTTCGGTCCGATTGATGACTGGTACAGTTCATAACCATTTACAAGCTGATCATGTAATATCTGTGTGGCATAAAAATGAACTTGTTCTGTCATTTGATTTTGTTATTTCATAGGATTCTAATAGATGATCTTGTCAGAAATTCCTGAGGTCGATCTTGTTTCCGTCTTTAGTTTCACTCATTCAATGCACTTCAGTTCACATTTATTTCATAAAAGATTGGAAGTGTCTTGAGCTTATCCCTACAGTTTCTTAGTACGAAGATGGCTGTTTCAACCTGTTATCTTTTTATGTTTTTATTTATGTAGCCCCTTCTTTAACATATCTTCAGGACACATCTGGGGGCAGCTTTCACAGGCATAGTTTATGGGTTCTTCACATGTCCGACACTACAGTTGGATGAAACATCTTCAAGAAGTTGTCAGGATGAAGGAATTACACTTGTGAGACGATATGCTGATCCTTGTAAATCACTTCTTGTCTTCACCATTTGCATTCTTTTCCTCAGCTCTTTACTTCTCTTGGTTGAACCTCCTCTTGACACAGTTGTTCCTGATGACTTGGCATTATAAAGACAGGAACCTCTGTTTTGCTTTCTGTTTTGCTTATCTTTGTGTTTTTGGACATGTTGGTTGGGATGCTTGAAGCTGTTTAATCGTGAATAATGACATGAATTTGTATATAGCCATAAAGTCCTTCCGTGAAAAAGCCTGAGTGACAATACTATACTATCTCTAAAACAGTTTTGGAGTATAGCATTACTCATCTACGTTGATTTGAAAAAGAAAAGATATATTAAGTTTATATCATATAAGAACTTGTTTTTCTAAAAATAACAGAAACTAATTTAATTTAGAATTAATAATACTCTTTTTTCATAGCCAAACGGAACAAAAAATGAAAAGTGGTCTCCTGCATGTTTTACATGTGTCAACAGCTTCGTGAAGAAACATGCAATCTTTTATTGGCAGCATACCAATTTCATGATGTTAGAAAGACTTAGTGGTCTGTCATTACGTTTTAAATCACAGGTGATTTAGCTGCAGAAAACGCTTAAGATCAAAACTTTCAAAAGGCCAAAGATCAGAACTTTAAGCAAAAGATTGAATCTTTGGTAAGCTAAAGGTACTAAATAGTCAGCATCTCCGTTAGAAGGCTAAAGATCAAAACTTTAAGCAAAAGGTTGAATCTTTGTTAAGTTACAGCTACAAAACAATCAGCATCTCCATCTCAAATTATGCCAGACAAACTCTCCCATGTAAGGGAACTGTTGACTAAGCAATCCTCTGTTTGTGGTCTTATCCTGAACAACAAACCAACGTAAAAGGAGAGACCTTTGTCCCAGAGCTTTACTATTGTCTATGAACCTCCACCTCACTCGTCTTCTTCTTGTCCTTGTATAAAAGTTTGTGCCCTGGTGTTTCTGGATTCACCTGGAGCTTGAGTGATATCGAGCTTCGAAAATGGCAGCCGGGAGGGTTGCTAGAGGCCTAATGGGTCCTTTTTTAGCAGGGAACTTGGTTGTGTATCTGATTATTCTGGGATTATCTGGTTGGTCTCTTGACAAGTATATCAATGGAGAACAGAATCACCCTCGTAAGTTAATCTCTCAGGAGGGTTTTCTTTTTCCCTTCTTCTTGTGGTATTAGATACCAGTTTCAGCTTACTAAATGTATTTAACTATTTATATATATTGCTTCTGGTTTTGAAAAAATAGATTTGGGTGGCAACCCATCAACAAGCTTCATGTTGGTATTTGCTTTAATAGCTGGTGTGACTGGTGCTTGCTCTGTTCTCGCTGGGCTTATGCATCTTTGTGCGTGGAGAAGTGAAAGTCTGGCAAGTGCTGGTTCACTAGCAACCATTTCTTGGGGCATGACTGCTCTGGCTTTTGGGTATGTAGTACCATCCTAACTCTCTCTGAGTTTGTTTCTTACATCTCTTTAGACCGCATTTCAAGAATCTGGTTTGGTTACTTTTGACAGACTCGTGTGCAAGGAGATTATCCTGGGAGGTCATAGAGGGAAACGGTTGGTGAGAAGATGATAGCTTCTTGTTTAATCTTCTGGTTCGCAAGAATTCACAGTCAAGCTTGCTCTAACTCTTCACTACATAAAAATATGCAGCAAACATTGGAAGCACTGATCGTGATATCACTGTTAAGTCAGCTGCTGTACCTAGGGGTTCTTCATGCTGGCTTGTTCAGTAGCAGTTATGGACCTTCTTGTTACAGTTATGGCAGCGAAGGTGGTGGCAAGACCGCCGTGGACGGTGGTCCTCAAAGGACTCGGATTCCTTCTATCGTTTAAATTTCCTTCCATGCATTCTTATTCTTATTTGCTACACATGCTCTGCTTGTGCTCTGTTTTTTGGTTTCTGGTCGTCTTATTTTCCTTTTTCTTTACTCTGTTTTAGTGCATAAAGATCTGTTTTGAAGTTATAAATTTTTTTTATGTTTCAAGGAAAAGACAAATCTTGAAAAAGGGAAAGGTCGCAAAGCAACAAACTTTAGCAACATTTTTATGTTTCTATAAGCTAAAAATCAAGAATATCAACCAGAAAACGTCATAATAAGTCAATCACTCGCCGAAAATTGAATCTTGCAAACCAAAATGAACCATAATTGTAGAACATGAGGATTTGGAAGGTGGAATAAAGGAAGTGTGTTGCAGAGAATCGTGAAGAAGAAGACGATGGAGGCATTAGTCGTTAATTGTTAGCAATACGTTGAGTTTTAATGAAGGTCTACTATTGTTGGCATACGCCTTAGACCACTATACCGTATACCAGCGTATATATAAACTGCGTTGTAAACGGAAATATGGCATGTAATAACCGAATGTGATGTGATTCCCTCTTTCTCTCTCTA
>JANZLC010000001.1:26958925-26972933 GCA_026413385.1 Erythroxylum gracilipes
ATGAATGCATGCCAAGATCCAAATAGAAATCATAAAACGTACCGAATTTTTTTACTATTCTAACCCCTAAAATGGGGCGTTACAGGAACGCTGTGAATTGAATTCAATCTTGAGATTGAATTCAACTCACTTGTTTGGAACAACAAGAAAGGCAAGAATCCAATTCACGCGTGGGTTTAAATCGTCCTCCCTTTGTAAATTCAATTCACTCTATAAATCGCGTGAATTGAACTCCAAAAGCTGCTGGATACTTGTTGCCCTTGGTTCTTGGCTTCCGTTGCTATACACATATATATATGTTGTTTCATGCATGTATCCCTATGTATGTTTTCCTGCATGCTGTGGTTTATTCTTACATTTGGTATCAGAGCTTTGCTGCCTCTATCTTACTGTATAATCTGATAAAACCTACCGAAACCTTTGTCTCTGTTTTCCTCTGTTTTGGGTTGCGTTTTCTGCCGTATATATATATGTTGGAGGTTGTTTTTTTTTGTCGACCCCTTAGACCTCTTTGAGACGCTAGAGTTGTTTTTATCGTCATCCATGGTACACGCGACGTTGTCTGGACCGTGAAGGAGGAGGAGGGACGACCACCGTGCATGAAGCTTCAACGTTGTCCTTCGGGAAGCGTTACATGGTCGAGTTTTGGGCGTCTCATGCAGTTCGCGTCGTCCACGTCGTCCCAACGCTGGCATTCGTGATAGCTCCGACGTCCTCTAGTGGTCTGAAACGTCGAGGCTCCGACTTGCTCCAGCTGGGTCATGACCGACCCGGCTGGAGGTTGAAGACGATAGTCGATATTATTTTTTAGTTTTTTTAAAATTAAAATTATTATTAATCTGAAATTGGGCTTGGGCTACTTCAAATCCAACTTTTAATCTTATGATTTTCATTATAAAATCATTTTTGGGTTTGATTCAAATTATTCCTTTTAATTTTGTATGTCTTATTATTAGCATTTAATTTTATGACATACATATAATAATTGTTTAATTTTGCACAAATTTCATGTGATTAATTGTCAATTTTGTATGTATAAATTTATGGATTATTATACATGCAAAGATTAAATTAATTATTTTGTGCATTATTATTTAATTTACTAATTGTTTAATTTTGCACAAATTTGTTTAATTTTGCACAAATTTCATGTGATTAATTGTCAATTTTGTATGTATAAATTCATGATTATCATACATGCAAAAATTAGATTAATTATTTTGTGCATTATTATTTAATTTACTAATTGTTTAATTCTGTACAAATTATATGATTAATTGCAAATTTTGTGTGTAAATAAATTGACAGCATCTAATATAAAATAATTGAATTCAATTATACTATTACTGAATTTGTTTCAAATAGTGTAATCAAATTCAATTTTAATATTATTATATTTATTTTAAATATTATAAATTAAATTCAATTCAATCTCATTAATATAATTAAATTCAATTCACGCATGAATTCAATTCGGTAGTTTCCAATCAGCCTAAGAAATAAACACAACTGAAAAATGAAAAAAAAAACGACTGTTTTTACTGTTAAACTCGTCGGTTGATTGTTTTACTCTTTGGTTACCGCCACTAACCTTCCCTCTTAAGAACTCCCCCTCTCAAAAACGCTCTTCAACTACTGTTACCGGAGATTCGATTGGCGATCCTCACTGCTTGGTGCGTTTTCTTTCTTCTTCTCTCTGTGTTTTTCCTATAGGATCAAATTTGTTATGTTCATGGATTTTTGATTTCGTTTGCTCGTAGATTGTTTGTTTTCTTCGAATCCTTATTGCTTCAATCTTCTCTTTTTAAATCGGTTTTAAATTTTCTTTGCTCTGTATGTTTTGGATTTCTTTTATGATTTTTCCTTGGCTGAAGCACGATTTGGTCTTGCGATTGACTTGATTATTGCGGGGACAATAGCGGAAAGAAATGGAGTTTGTTACTGTAATTGAACCTTTCTAGCTTAGATAATCAGAAAGTTCTGGTATGCTGACTTGACTTTTCCTTTCCGTACTGTAAGCTCTCCGTCTGTTCTCGTCTCCCCTTCTCTGTTTACTTGTGGATCAAATCCAAAGTTCCGGAGAAATTGTGAATTCCGATGGAAGAAAAGCTCAGAAAGCTGTTGATCCTATACGCTTCTCAAACCGGCAACGCTTTGGACGCTGCCGAGCGCATCGGGCGGGAGGCCGAGCGTCGATGGTGCCCGGTCACTCTTTACTCCACCGATGAATATGATGCTGTTAGTATTTCTGTGTCTCATTTATCTCATTTTAGTTAGATATATGTATGGCGGAAATGTCGAGGAAAGTAGGAGAAGCTCTTTTGTTTAAGTGGTTCGTTAGTTGAAAATTTCGCTTCTCAGGTTTCCTTGCCGTTAGAGGAAATTGTAATCTTTGTGGTCTCTACAACGGGTCAGGGGGACACACCAGATTCCATGAAGGTTGTGATTGATGTTACTTTTTTTTCATAAACTCTCTTCAGTTTCAACATTTTGTTTCAAGGATGAGCACTAAATTGTCTGTTTTGTTTTTGGTTCTTCCTATTCTACTTGTGTAGGCCTTTTGGAGATTTCTTCTGCAAAAGAATCTTACCAAGCGTTGGCTGGAAGGGTTTCATTATGCTGTCTTTGGACTGGGTGATTCTAGTTACCAAAAATACAATGTAGCTATTTCTGAATTTCACGAGTCATCATCATCTTCAATTCATCTATATCTCTACTTTATTGTCATGCAATCTAGTTTTTCATTGCTGCATTGTGGTTTATAAGAGAATTGGAGAAAAGTATAACTGAGTTGGCATGCATGTACTATGGCCGTGCGGATCATGACCTTCATAACTTTAACAGTTTCTTATTTTTCACTAGACACATTAAGAAGTCCATTTTTAAAATGTCTCAAGGGTGTGAAGTTCAATACTAGTGCATTGAGAGGTCCACTAACTGCTTAGTTCTTTTCTTATGGCCTGGCTTAGGCAACATGAGCTCACAGCTTGCTTTAAAATTTTAAACATGTACCATGAATATTAATGTATTATTATTTCTCTTTTTGATGATTGGAAATGAAAAGAAACCACACAGATGCATCGATTTATGCATATAAAGGAAATGGACCATTAAACCCAAAAGCTTGAACTATTACTAAGGCCTAGTTATTGTTGTAACTCCAAAACTTCATACAGAATCTCATTGGACTGAAAATGTGAAGAGACATTCAATGTAAAAATTTAAGCTGTTGATTTAGGCCTATGGATGACTATATATTGGGTCTAACATGATGGCGTGTGCATCTTTAGAAAACAGACTGAGTCACATATGGTTATTATTTAATTTGCAAGGCCTCAGATTAGATCCTTGTTGCGAGTAATTGAAGAATTAGTGATGATTGGTTTTGCAGCTGCAGAATGTCCATGATTGGTTGTTTATAAAGAATGAAATCAGTTGCTTCCTCATTTCTTTTTCTCAAGTTTGAAAGTAACAGATTTTGCTTGCTGTGACCTGTAGTTTGTGGCTAAGAAGCTTGACAGAAGGCTTTCTGATCTCGGGGGGCTTGCAATTATTGAAAAGGGTTTGGGAGATGATCAGCACCCTTCAGGGTATGATTGCAATGTGCCTCTGTGCTTTTGTTTGGAGAACTTATATGTATATGCACTTAACAAACACAAATATAGAATATAACTGGTTCATCGTTAGAATTCATAGCTTTGCTTTAATTGTTTTCACCTTCATGTCTGTTCTGATCTTTTATGTCCTTCTCCAAGTCTTAAATGTTTATCATAGGTATTCTTAAGGTAATACGGTAATAAGCAGTCAAAAAGGGGTAGAAAATGACTTTTTGGATAATATCATCTTAATTTTGATGTATAATATTGCATATAGGGATATTGTGGTTTGACCAAAGTTTTCCATTTATTGTTGATCTTTATCACCTAAACAGTATTATATATGAAATTTTTATTTGTGTTTTTGGTGGAAATTTTATCTGAAAGAAGAATCTCCTTTAACCATTCCTTTTGCAGGAGAAGCATTGATGTTCTCAGTTGGTCTTTTAAATAAAATACAGCAATGACTCTGATATGCTGTATGTTGCATTGGTTGTTTATATGTATGTATAGGTATGAAGGTGCTCTGGATCCTTGGATGTCATCCTTATGGCCAGTGTTGAATAAGATCAAGCCTAAACTCTTCCCAAATGGTCCTGATTTTGTGATTCCTGATTCAAAGCTGATTGATCAGCCAAAAGTTCAAATAATATATCATGAAAGTGAGAAGCTGGGCTTGCATTTATCTTCTGCATCAGGTAACTTGAAGTTAGGCTATATAAGGACAAGAGTGTGTATCTATCTTGTGTCCAAGTCAAGTGTTTTTATATCCTTGATACAAGTTTCTGTAATTGTTGTCCAATATTGCAATAAAGAAAATGTTTTATTTTGACAGTCTTATAAGGTGGGCTGTGAGCTTCAAACTGCTGCTTTATTCTTTGGGCATCTGACAAATACTCCTTTTCTTTTGGTTCCCTTTTAAGTTTTATCTTTTGGTTGATTTACTTGGAGTATTTTGTTTGAGCGTTAGCTTTATGAAAATAGATCAAGTTTTAGACGTTGTAGGTTTTCAACTTACAGATCTTTCTGCTCTGGTGGTACTAGGTCAGGGGCAAATTAAGAGGGCTCGCTCAATGTCTCCTGGAAAATTTTCTTACGATAAGGATTTGCCTGACTGCTTTTTGAAATTGGTATCAATACTTGATTAGCATGTTTGATTGATTTGATAAGTCAACTCACAATGATTTTGTTCATCTTAATTGTTTCCTTCATTTTTCCTTCATTCTCCTATTCTTTGTCTACATTCCTGTCATGTAATTATGGCTTCAGGTTCTTATTTCTATCCCTTTACATTTTCCCTCGTAGGTCAAGAATCAGGCATTGTGCAGAACAGGCTGTGGAAAAGATGTGCGCCATTTTGAATTTGAATTGACTTCACCTGTAAGTTATGTTTGTTTAAATGCTGATTTGAGTGTGTGCTTGTCTAGACTAGTCTTTTGTATGACTTCAAGCTGATGAAGCTGATGTTTGAATTATCCTCTTTCTGTGTTTCACTTTATTGACAGGCAATTAAATATGAAGTAGGAGATGTTCTTGAAATTCTCCCTAGTCAAAACCGTGCTGCTGTGGATGCTTTCTTAGAGCGTTGTAATTTGGACCCAGAATCTCTCATCACTGTAAGTCCATTTGTATTATTGACGGGCCTAACTGGTATAGCATATTTTTAATACCGCTTAAAGATAGACTCTGTATGCTGCTGCATTTTAGAGCCCTGTTTTTAATCTAAAAGTATTCATATAATTTTTGAAAAGCTAGCTGTTAATTTATTCAACCCAAGGATAACAGTGGAGAAAGAATTAATCCAATGGTGAGCACTGGGCAGGTCAAACATGCCTTGTTTGGTTCATTTTGCAGTGGGTTGGCACCTATAAAAGTTCAAATCTGAGCTTGTTCACTAGGAATATCCTGAGATAAATCCTTCCTTATAGGTTTATTTAACTGGTAACTTGTAATGTTTTTTCCATTGATATCTGATATGTTTCTTCTATATTCGATATTGTTGCAAGAAAATAGAGATTGTGGAAGTGGCTGTTTCAGAAAGCAGAACCCTGATCTCCCGTTAGTGCCTATTTTGCCTTCTAATGATGGTTATATTCTTCATTTGCTTTGATGTGTATAACCAGCTGACTATGCACATCCTGGGGGCTGAAGCTCTATTTTCCCTCATCTTTCTAACTAATTTTGTTAACATTTTGCTGATCAATATTCATTATCTTCTCATACCATGGCTTTATTGTTTTTGCTGAAACTGCAACTTATAGGTTGATGTATGATAACATTCTTCTAGTGCCCCAACCAATAAACATTTCTCTAATTTCAGGTGCACCATCGAAGTACAGAGAATCACCACCTTGATATTGACGGCAGTAACTCAACCGTCCCCATAAAATTAAAAACTTTTGTGGAATTAACAATGGATGTTGCATCAGCTTCCCCCAGACGTTATTTCTTTGAGGCAAGCATGCTGTATGTTTTATGTTCTGTTACTTGTTTTAATGAGAAATTATAGCTTTTACTTACCATTATTTGCTTCTATTTAATGTTATGGTATGGTCCTGTTTCTGTCTAGTTGAAATAGTCTCGTCTGCTATTTAGTATTGAGATTTAGATTGTGGGTGACCCATCAACCATGGGAAAGGTAAATTTGGTGATATCAGATTTATCATTGTACCTCATTTGTACTCTTCTTGACTGTTGACTTGAAAATAGTTTTATGTACTGAACCACAATTTTGTTGAATAGTGACTATCATTCTGATTGATTTGCTTTATTCTTCCGTAAACCAAATATTTAGCTTTGTTAATGAATTCAGGTAGTTCTGTTATTAGAATATGCATTCTTTACGTTCCAACCTTTTCAGACTCCCAATAATGTGTAGATGTACAACAAACCAGCACCCACGAATTTGTACACACATATATCTGATAGACATTAAAGTTGGTTATGCCAATTCAGTTTTCTTTTTGTTAAAGCTTTTTAGTCATATTTGATGCCACAGACTTCAATAATTGTGTATTTCGTATTGTGCCGCAATGCCTCATCTTCCAGGTAATGAGCTTTTTTGCGAAAGCTGAACATGAAAAGGAGAGACTCCAATATTTTGCCTCGCCTGAAGGAAGAGATGATCTATACCAGTACAACCAGAAGGAAAGAAGAACTGTTTTGGAGGTCAGTTCTGTGTGAAGTTTTAGTCTTTTCTTTTTCTTTGTGGCATTAGAATCTCTTACAACGTCGAGCGCAATTGACGGAAATGATTTTTTGCGGATATAGGTTTTGGAGGATTTCCCCTCCGTGCAAATGCCACTTGAGTGGCTGGTGCAATTGGTTCCTCCATTGAAAACAAGGGCGTTTTCGATTTCTTCTTCACCTTCAGCTCATCCGAATCAAGTGCACTTGACTGTCAACATAGTGTCATGGCTAACACCATTTAAGAGGAACCGCAACGGCCTATGCTCGACATGGCTGGCAAAGCTTGATCCACAACAGGGTATTTTTCCCCGATTAACATAATTGAAACTTTTGATATGCTTATGCAATTCTAAATTTATACATCATTGATTACCATAAAATGGCATACCTTTGTCATGCTTAGGCGTACGTATTCCAGCATGGTTTCATAAAGGTTCCCTTCCTCCTCCTCCATTAACATGTCCCCTCATTCTCATTGGACCTGGGACTGGATGTGCCCCTTTTCGCGGATTCATAGAGGAAAGAGCTGCAAAAGACATCTCCGGTTCAGCTGCTCCCATCGCCTTCTTCTTCGGTTGCAGAAACATGGATAACGACTATTTGTACAAAGACCTCTGGTTGTCCCACGCACAGAATGGCGGTTTGCTTTCCGAAGAAAGGGGTGGTGGCTTTTATGTCGCGTTCTCAAGAGACCAACAGCAGAAGGTGTATGTGCATCATAGAATGCGCGAAAATAGCCAGAGGATCTGGAGACTATTGTCAGAGGGAGCTTCTGTTTATGTTGCAGGTTCTTCAACCAAAATGCCATCAGACGTAATGTCGGCATTCGAGGACATTATTTCCGAGGAGGCTGGAGTTCTTAAGGAAGCTGCTAAGTTGTTGCTTAGGCGGTTGGAAAGGGAGGGAAGATACCATGTTGAAGCGTGGTCTTGATCTCCCATTTAGATAAAAGCAAGAGGCGTACTGATACTATCCAAGAGAACAGTCGAGTAGAGTCTTAGTGAATTTCTATTTTTCAGATTTTTATTTTCTTAAATTTTATTTTTATTTTCTATTTTTGTTGTTTCCTCGGACATTTATTTTGGCAATTTAGTGGAAATTCTTTTTTTTTTCTTCCAATATGAGCTTTACACAAATGAACAAATTGGGCAAGGATTGTTAAGCTATTATAAGAAAAGTCTTTCGGCCGTAAACTTTAACTCTAAAATCTTAATTTGAAGCCAACGATTTTGTTTGATTTAATTGAATTTTTAAAAAATTTAAATGCGAATTAAACTTTAAGTTTAGAATTATATATTAATTAGCTTAGTTTAAAGTTTAAACTTATTTTTTGTCATTCAAATTTTAGATTAAGTTTAAACTTATTTTTCTTAATGCCTATTTAAATTTCAATCTTATTTTTCTTGTCATCTCTAATTTATTGAATTTCATAAAAAATTTAAATTGGATAAAATAGTAATAATTAAAAAACTTAACTTGTAGGTTAAACTGTAAAAATTTTAAATTTCCTAACTTTTTTGTTAAGTTTTTACTTTTTAATTCGATTTATTTTAATAATTTTTGTCGTTAAAAAATGATCAATTTATGAATTAATTAATTAATTTAAATTAATTTTATTTAATAATTTTATTTTAAATTTAAATTTAAATTTTTGGCCAATCAATGTAACATCTTTTAATCATATTATAAATTTTTTAATTTTATTGGCTGATTAAGCTTTTTAAAAACATACTAAACTTTTCATTAGTATTTTTTCAATTTTTGAAAAAGATAATTAACTTAAATAGAGATTAAAAATTTCTGAATTTCATCTTTATAAAGGAAAATGCATTAAACTTTATCTTTCTCTACAAATTACCGTTCTCTTTTTCTATTATTTTTTTGATGGTCAATCTTATTTCCAACCTAGCCAAGCCTTTTTCTTGGCTTCCATTTTTGACAGGAAGTTGAAGCAGAAGAGAAGAAGAAGAAGAAGAATACATTCGTCCTCTTCTCTCTCAAACACCCACAAGAACTAAGAGCGATGTTAGCTTCCTGTAGAGTACAACTCAATGTATATGCACAAACTAAAAGCTCGCAACTTGCTGAACATGGATTCTTACGTAAACCCTTAGAAGTTAATATTAAACCACTGACCTTTCAAAACCCAACAAAGCTCAGGCTTTTTGCTTCCACTTCCCACCCCATAATCGCTCAAGACAACACCCCGACTGAGAAAGAGGTAAATTTTGGTTCTAATTTTGCTTTTTGAGCTTTTTTTGGAATTGGGGTTTATGTGGGATTTAACAAAAGATTGATCTTTTGGTGTTTGATAGAAGCTCCGAGTGGTAGTGAAGCCAATGGCGAAACCGAGGATAGTTTTGAAGTTCATTTGGATGGAAAGGGCATTAGGGATTGGTCTAGACCAAGTCATACCAGGCCATGGGACAATCCCTTTGAGTGCTTACCACTTTTGGCCAATAAGTGATGCTTGGGAACAGCTTAAGTTATTGCTGGAGAGCAAGCCCTGGATTTCCAGGACGCAAATGGTGATTCTGCTTAATCAAGCTACTGATATCATCAACTTGTGGCAGGAAAATGGCTGCAGGTCACAGTAATTTTCAGCTCAGGCTTGTAAAATTGCTGATGGTTGCAGGGCGATGCTTAATTGCGGGAAATGCGGTCGCAATTATAGCAAATTCCGGTAATGATCTGGCTAACTTCAATTTGAGACCACAGCTTTGTTGTGATGTTTTGTTCATTGAGTAGAATCATCTTGTGATATAATGTGAATCCTATATAAATGCATCATCCGGTAGGAAATTGGTGAGGGTTTCAAGAGTCATCCTCACCAAGATCATGCTAATCTCTTATTCTATGTACCAATGTTCAATTTGAGGCGCTTTTATGTCAGAATCTTGTCCATGTTTTCCTTGGTATTTCTTGTCCATTCCATAAAAGACCATTACAACTTATACAAAGGGTTGTGAATTCAATGCTTCGCCTACAATGGATTTCCTGTCAGTAATTGAAATTTGAATGAGAATTCTATACCATTTTCCTGCAATATCTTCTCAGCTTGATTGAAATTGAATGTTGCAATCTGCTGAATTTCATGAGATATTAATGAGTTGTTAGATTGCTTTATCCTCTGTAATCCCCTCTTGTCTGTTAATTGAAAGTTCAATTCTCAAGCTCCCATCAGAGCCTTACGCGTTCCATTTTCAATGATCCAAACCATGAAGGTCATCTTGTTCATAGTTCTAAGATTCGTTCCTTAAAGTTTGATAGCCGCTCTTGCAGCAGCTGCATAAGATTATGATTGATAAGCATCTGAAGCCGCATCTGCTGCATCTCTCTACTTATTCCCCAGATTTATCGAGCCAGAGGGGCTGTTGTCGGTCGCAAACTCTTCGAGCGACCCTAACCTTTTATCTCGGGGTTCACTCATTGATCTTGGTTGGATATTGTTCCTGCTTTAGCAATTGGTCGATGTCTGATTAATCCTGAAGTTATGAATGAGATAGTAATGCTTCAAAGACCATGTTCTAGCATCGGTCTTGTAATGTTCTACACCTGATGTCTTGTCGTTTCCTCCTTGTTTTCTAATGGCCAGATCATCTCATTTTGATCAAGTATCAAAAACTTAAGCTCCAAACACAATTGATTTTGTAGTGAAGGCTATGCTAAAATGTCCTGTGCTCGTTGACGCCAGAAAGAAACTCGATGTAACTGTCAACCGACTCCTATAATACGGCAGATTGTGCCGGAACTGCCAACCTAAGTTGTATCAAACTCGATGTAACTGTTAACCGACTCCTATAATACGGCAGATTGTGCCGGAACTGCCAACCTAAGTTGTATCAAACTCTCAACAGGTTTAGTACTCCTCGAAACAGTCAACTCTTTGTGTTGGATAGATATTAAAGAAAGCACAGTTTAGTGCTGGCCTCTTTATGAAAAAATAAAAAATATTACTATATTTAATAATTGAGAAGTAGTCAAATATTTTTATAATCCGTAAATAAAATTCCTTTTTTTAATATATAATGTTAGTATGATTCTTTTTACTTAATTACAATTTGAGTAATTAAAAGAAAGGATATGGAATTGTATTTAGTAATTTTAAAAAAATCTTATAAATTTTTACTTTAAAAAATTATTTTTTAGAAAATTTTATTCTTTTAAACTTTTATTAAAAATTAATAATGAAAATGAACACAATTAAATGTTGCCAAAATAAAAATTCAACTTTGTTATTAAATATTACCAAAATTAATTTTAAAAAAGAAAATAGCAATTGAATAATAAAATTATTAATAATTCAACTTAATTATTAAATATTACCGAAATTAATTAAATCCAACTTTATAATTTATTATAATCATCGAGAATATACTGTATCAGGCCCTCGGTATTTCCGGGCCATTGGATCATCATCTTCTTCTTCTTCTTATATCTTCCTTCCACTGATGAAACCTTCACCATCACATCAGTTCTTCAGGAAAGTCTAAGTCTCTGATCAGCCGATACTCACTAGCTACTGTTTAATCTTATAAGCAGACTCAATCCCAATGGCTGTAAGTAATCTTCTGAACAAAATCTCTCATCTCCTTGCTTGTTCTTAAGTTGGTTTTAATCTTTTTCTCTGCCAAATCTTCAATGTTTGTGATGTTTCTTTGCAGAAGAAGCTTTCCCATGTCCCGAAATTCGGAAACTGGGAAAAGGATAACGTACCTTACACAGCTTACTTTGAGACTGCACGCCAAGGGAAAGCTAGTTCCGGGATGAACCCTAACGATTCTGAGGACAATTCTGTGGTCTTTGTTCATGTCAGGAGCTGCTCAAAACCTGAAACAAAACCTGAGCTCGAGTACAGTTTTTTCAATCAAAGTCCTGTGCACCCAAATATTCACCAGAGAACGTACGCTGATATAAGCTACAATGAAGATACAACATACTTGTCTGATCAACCAAAGAGTTTCCTCCAGCGAAATGGCAGGTTCAGTCAGAATAATCGTGATCTGGGAAAGAGTCCAGGATCAGTGAAAAGCATCATTAGATCATCAGAATCAGAATGGAAGAAGAAGAAGGGTTTGGTTCCTGGTGATGATGACAACGATCCTGATAAATTTTCTTCACCTGGAAAATCACCATCGACCAAGTCCCCACATGTGAGACGAAGAAGAAGTCGAGCTAGTCCACATGCTACTGACACCCCTGACAGTGTAAGCTTTCTTTAAACTCTTAGATTGATCACTGAAGGTCTAGTTCTGTGTTCTTGGGATAAACCAAAATGGAGGTCTGAATCTAACTTCTAGTGGGTTGGTGACAGCAGCTTAGAACATCATCACCGCCTGTTCCAAAGTTCGGCTCTTGGGATGAAACAGATCCCACATCTGGGGACGTATACACTCAGATTTTCAACAGAGTGAAAGAAGAAAAGGCTTCTTCTTTATATCCCGCAAGTACACCACAACTGAGGAATCACTACATTGATAAGAAGAAGATGAAGCAAAGTACTCCAAAGGTGAGTTCTTGATCAGTGCAAAGTGATTAGCATGACAATGCATCACGTGTTTAAGTTCTTGATCATACTTCTAATCATGCGTGCAGTTCTCCTGCTGTCCGTTTTTCCGAAGAAGATAAGTTGCCACGTCAACTTGCTAACCTGTTGGATAGGAGAGACACTCGTTGGTGGGGACGGATCCTCAGTTCCTAGCCTATTCCTACTCTGTCTCGTTAAATCTATGGTTGAAATTTAATGAAACACAGTAAAAAAAATAAGGTAGTGGTCTTTGGTGGACTTCATTTGGTTATGTTGGGAAGACTCTTTGTTGCAATGTATTTTTCTATTTAATCTTAATAATGGAAATTTTTCTTATTATATATATATATATAATGGCAAATTTTTTCTTCTTTTAATGGATAATATGATAAATCTAGTATAGATACATAAATACTATAAAAAATACTATGATATTGGTTATTTATATGGAAATTAGTGATTAAATATAATTAATAACAATTAATGTCGAAATAACCAAATTATTGTTTTAATTGCTTATTATATTCTGTTTTATAAGAAATTGAATAAATAAATTATATTAAAAATTTTGAATCGTATAAAATTATCTTAAAGAAATACGAAATATTGACTTGTTCTCTATTATTTTAGCATTTTAAATTTTACTTTTATAATATATTCTTAGGCCTGCAGTTGGAACAGTATTTGGTAGCTCTTTGCTTACTATATGCATCAAATATTATTGTCATCTCCTTATTAGGATGTTAATTTTGGCTCCATTTGATTTTGGGTCGGATTGACTAAGGGTCCGTTTGGTTGAACTTTTATCAGTAGAGTTTTTATGAGAAGATGAGAGAGATTGATGAGCAGATGAAACAAAACAAAAGTTGGCTAGTGATACAGAAAGAAGTAGAAAAGACGGTATTTTGAGGTTTTTGTTTACTTAAGTGATAGAAAGTGAATTAAAAAATAGCTTTCCAAAAAAACTAAAATTTGGAGCTTTTAGTTAAAATTTGGGCTTTTCTGAAAAACTCAAAATTTTAGCTTTTGAAAAAACTGTATTTTAACTTTTAAAAAAGCTATTTCGGACCTATTTGGTTCAACTTTTAAAGGCTGAAAAAGTGCTTTTTTCTACCGCAAAATTTATTTTAAAAAAAATGAGTGTTTGGTCGTAAAATTTAAAAGCACTTTTTTAATAGAAAATAGCTTTTCTAGAAACTAAAATACAACTTTTTAAGAAGCTCAAATTTGAAACTTAAAAAAAAAAACCCTTATTATAACTTTTTCGGGTAGACTTTCTTTTTCGTCAGTTACATTTATAACGTTTTGTCTTTTCCTTCAACTTTCGTCTTTTTTCTTTCTGACTCCACTTTTTTTTGCAAACCCACCGACTTCTCAAGAGACATCATGTAATACCCAAATATTCCCTGGGAGGATACATGGATGTCATCCAAGACAGAACAATCAAACCGAAACATTTATCAGACATGCACTTAA
Source organism: Erythroxylum gracilipes (assembly GCA_026413385.1). Classification (NCBI taxonomy): domain Eukaryota; kingdom Viridiplantae; phylum Streptophyta; class Magnoliopsida; order Malpighiales; family Erythroxylaceae; genus Erythroxylum; species Erythroxylum gracilipes. The sequence continues at coordinate 26,972,714 of JANZLC010000001.1, forward strand.
CACGCATAATATACATCTCATAATTCTATAAACAAATTTAAAGAATATTACAGGCCCAAAAGTGTTAACTCAACACATGTTCATCAAACAGACGCCTTTGGCCAGTGCGGTTGACTCGTCCTAGTCTTTAATCTCCTCGCTCTAACCTACACGGGGCAAATCTACCGTGCTAAGCTTATAGCTTAGTGAGTAATCATTTATCTAAATTAACCGATTTCTT
>JANZLC010000001.1:26973033-26984556 GCA_026413385.1 Erythroxylum gracilipes
CCAGCATGGCGCGTTATACCGCCGCTCTTTGTACTAATTTAGTTTAATTTGTTTTCTTTCCTTGTTTTATTAAAAAACAAGTTTTACTCATTAATTTTTTATTTTACTCTTTCCTAATTATCACACATATAAATAAAAACGTTCCTTCCAAGTTACTTTCAAATGATCATATCATAGCATATAATGCCACATTTGATGACATTGTCACAATCTCATGTCTTCATTTATTTCTCATGTCTAAGGAGGCATCAAAATAAAAAATCATTTATTTTAATTATGAATAAATATTAAATAAATTATAGGACTATTTATATCAATAAAAACTTTAATTATATATTAATAAATAATAAAATAAAATTAGATAAAATCAATCGTTTTATTATTATATTTAACAAAATATGAGAGAACTCGATTTTTTTATTATAATCTAATTATTTTAAAATTATCTGGTATTTTCACTAAGTATTTAAACATTGTATTAAGAACTTTTATTAATTATTAAGACTTATTAAATAATTTACAGTTAAATATAAAATTTACAAGAGAGTAAGTCTTGCTCCTTTGTGATCAGAGTCATAAGTTCATGACACAAAAAAGAAAGCTGTGTACATTACGACCCTTCTCAAACTTTTACAAAGCAGAAAATTTTATGTATCGGATTAGTTGGCTTGTTTTTAAATATAAAATTCACAAATTATTATATTTTTCGAAAAATAATTAATAAAAAGAAGGAAAAAAACGGATTTGTTAATGATCATACCATATGACCCACCTTTCCCATCAAAATTTAATAATCATCATAAATTCAAAAAATTAAATAAAGAAAAACGACACCAAATGACTATTTCGACAAATAGAAGAAAGAATTAGCCATCCGATCCGAGCGCCAAAATCAAACCAACCCTACTACCAAAGTTCCAATCTTTGCTTTTCAAATTTCAAAACTTGCATTTTGTGAATTCTCACTCTCGCATCGCATCGCACTACCTCCATACCAGTTTCTCTGTTTTCTCCTCTATAACTAGAAAACCACCCGCCCCCTTTGAAGCCGAACATATGGAGATAGGGAAAAGCCCTTTAAGTTCATGCTCCAAAGATCACCAACTCGTTTACAAGGAATGGTTCAACTTGGCCGATTCAGGTTTATACCATCTCTTTATTACTGGATTCTCTGAAATGGGTTGTTCTTAAAATCCAGTGTGTTTGTCTCATGGGTTGGTGTTAGATGGAGACGGTCGTATCACTGGGAATGACGCTACCAAGTTCTTCTCTCTGTCTAACCTTTCTCGCCAGGAACTCAAGCAGGTGTATTATTTCGTATAAAGTTATTTCTCGATCTTTTTTGCCTGAATTGTGCCTCTAGATAATGTTTATATTTGTTAAGATCGTGGTGAGTCATGTTCTTTGATTGTTTCTGAAGATATGGGCACTTGCGGATTCCAAACGTCAAGGATTCTTAGGATTTGTGGAGTTCGTTACTGCGTTGCAGGTCTAACCCTTGTGCTTTTGCTGGACCCTTGCTTGGTTTTGTTCGTTTTTGTTATTTAGTAGACTAGAATAAATCTAACATTTTTGTCGACTATCTTTGAGTGCAGCTTGTTTCTTTGGCACAATCAGGACATGAAATCACCGTCGATGTTCTAAAAGATACATGTATGTACAATAACTTTATTCTGACTATATGCTCTTTCATGTGCATTTGTTAATGGCTGATTACCGCGCAACCGTTGAATTGGTTTTCCTAGACTGGAAAACCTTTTCCAAAGGATACAACGTATGGAGAATTAACATTAATTTTTGTGGTTAATAAGTCCCTAGTAATCATGAGATGAAAGTATCTGCTGAAGGGGCAAAACTTTGCTGATATATGTTGCAAACTGTATTTTGGTTTGACATTGATTATGAAGGCTTTAGCTCTGAGAGCGGTAACAAGAGATTTGGAAGTTACCAATGCTATCACATTTGCACTTATTAAGGGCTGACTACAAAGGCCTGTGTGTTCTGCATAATTGTTTTCTGGTTATGAGTCAATGAAGTACTTCAAAGTCTTTGATTCATCCTTCTTTTACCATATTTGCTTTCATTTTGGTGTGGTTTAATTCGTATATATATGTGTAATTCTCTCAGCTTTAGTGGAAAGCATCAAACTCCCAGTGATGGAAGGCATTAATGAGTTGCTAGCTGTAAGCATTTTGCTTAGTGTAATTGCAAGGCTTGGCTATTTGGAAGAATCACTGGGACACTCTCTTTAATTTCTTCTGTTTTCTTTTTCTCCCAGAAAAACAAGAATTCAACAGCCAACGGCGAATTTGAAATCAATGGTAATCTATATTCTTACTGCAATTTTTTTGTCTCATTTAATTGTTTATTTGGAAAATTAATTGATTGATAATGTTATAGGATTAACTCAGCTGCAATTATCACCAGCAGCTCAACGGTTTACAACAAAATCATCAAGAAAGGTTTGCGTAAATTTGGAATTGTTATGAACTAATTTTATTTCTCTCAAGGTACTTTGTTCTTTCAATCATTGTTTGTAGGATTAATATTTCATTATGGTAATATCTATTATCAGGATTTTTGGTATATGTTGTGAATATTTTGAAAATTATTGTTTATAATGGTTTTATTATGTTGTGGAACCAATAGGAAGAAAAGAAGGTTTACCCTTAATGCATAATCTAAAAGTGGTCCTTGAAATTGTGGACTGCAACCACAATTGTAGTTGTAATATTATGGTTGCAGGCTGCATCTTGTAGTTATTGTGGTCTGATATAGTTGCAATTGTATTCTCATTGATTGTAATTGTCACAATAACTGGAAACCACATTGTAAACCTTGAGCTAAAGCTTAAAAGGTAACCAGAAAAGCTAATACCTTTGAGCAATTTTCTGTTACTAGTATTCATCAGAATTGGTTTACTAACAATGTAAATGAAGTATTTGAAGATGATAACTTCGGAAGCATGTAATTTCTGGCTACCCACCTTGTTTGTTTCTGAAATCGTTGATTTTGCTGCATGATTTTCCCTTCTTTTTCTTTTCTCTTGATATTTCTTTAAGCATGTGACTTATTCATTTGTCCCATCTTTACAAATATTTGGACATGTTTCATATTTATATCCATTGCTGATTTATGTACATTTAATGTACCTCTTGGCAACACTTAAAATTTTCAACTTGTGTTCTGATTAGTTTTCATTCTTTTTGTCACTATCTGTTGTTCAGATGCCACTTAATGCCGTAACATCTATAATTGATGGTTTGAAGAGACTGTACATTGAAAAACTCAAACCATTAGAAGTTACCTATCGTTTCAATGACTTTGTTTCTCCCTTATTGGTAAGTAGATTGAGGTGTTTTCCTTTTCTTTATTTGTACAATTGTTAATTTTTTATTCTTGCTCTCAATCCTTTTACCCTGCAGTTTGTGATACTTAAGTAACTCATGCGTTAACTTGTTTTTCAGACAAGCAGTGATTTTGATGCCAAGCCTATGGTTATGCTTTTGGGCCAGTATTCTACTGGGAAAACAACATTTATAAAACATTTGCTTAGATGTAACTACCCAGGTTAGCTGACGATGGTATTTTCTTCTCATGTCAATTTGCAAGCTTGTGCTGTCTAATCTCTTTCCTATGGGCAGGAGCTCACATTGGACCAGAGCCAACAACTGATAGATTTGTTGTTGTGATGGTATGCCCCCAACTTTCTTAATGCTTCTACTTTGATTTGACTTTGATATGTTGAAACATATCTTGTTTCCCTTGCATTTATAGTCATTTGCAGTCTTCTGGTTTAATGAATTTTCATTTACTATACTAACCGTGTTCTGTCTTTCCAAGCAATAAGTGAGGCATGAAGGATTAAGTTTATCTTCTTGGTCCATCCTGTCATATATTGGAAACCTTTTCCTCTCTAGAAATGGACAAATGATATGGAATGTACTAGTGTTGCTTCAATTCAAATTTGTGGGAACTTATATGATGATTTTAGTTGCCATCTACCCTTCTTTCTTATGGATGCTTGGCCTAAACTAGATCTATTTGGAAATTGCTCATTATATTCTTGAATTTAGACGGGAACGGATGAAAGAAGTATACCGGGGAACACAGTTGCTGTCCAAGCAGATATGCCCTTTAGTGGCCTCACCACTTTTGGAGGATCATTCTTATCAAAGTTTGAATGTGCACAAATGCCACATCCAGTGAGTTGAACTTGGATGTGCTTTTCGTAAATGGGTTTTTCATTACTTATTTGTGTTACTAAGTATTTACAGTACCTTTGCCGTTGTTTTTCATGTGCTTGTAGCTGCTAGATGAAATTACAATTGTTGATACACCCGGGGTTTTGTCTGGCGAAAAGCAACGAACACAAAGAAGTTATGATTTCACTGGGGTTATATCATGGTTTGCAACAAAATGTGACCTGATTCTTCTTTTGTTTGATCCTCACAAACTTGATATCAGTGATGAGTTCAAGCGAGTAATTGCATCACTACGGGGTAATGATGACAAAATCCGTGTTGTTTTAAACAAAGCAGATCAAGTTGATACCCAGCAGGTTAGGTGTTGGAATTCAAAATGCCCTATTCTTTCTAATAGCAAGATTTATGAGGTCTACTGCAGTTGCTTACTTCTTGGTTTAACTATATAGCTGATGAGAGTGTATGGGGCTTTAATGTGGTCTCTTGGAAAAGTGCTGAATACTCCAGAAGTTGTGCGTGTTTATATTGGGTATGCTCGCTATCTCTTTGTTTATGATGGAAGACACCCGTGTATTGTCTGCAGAGTAGTGTTGTCAATTTGCTATATCACCTACTTTATGATGGTTGTGCTACTTGAAAGGATTGCTGGGGGTTTTCCTTCAAGTAAATCGTGCAAGTTTTCTTGTGATATATCCTAATGTCACATATCTGTTGTTGACTTTGCAGTTCCTTCAATGACAAGCCTATTAATGAAGAAAATGTCAGCCCCATGTTTCGTGATCTTTTTGAGAAAGAACAAGATGACCTTCTTGTAGACTTGGTTGAGATTCCTAAGAAGGCTTGTGATCGTCGAGTATGTTCAAATTTTGTGTATCTAGTCTTTTAACTGTTCTTATGCAACATCCATTGATGCATATCTGTGTAAATTTCGTGCTTGTTTCATGGATACATGTGGTTTTGATAAAGCTTGTGGAATGGTGATTTTCTTTCTTACCTTTTTACCATGATAAACAAACTAATTACGACAATTATAGATCAATGAGTTCGTGAAGCGAGCTAGAGCAGCAAAGATCCATGCCCACATTATTAGCCATCTTAAGAAGGAGATGCCTGCCATAATGGGAAAGGCCAAGGCTCAACAACGGCTCATTGATAACCTCGAAGAAGAATTTGCCAAGGTTTTTCCGGCCTATTTCTCTTGATCTTTTACTTCTGCACATATTTCTATTCTGTTCCAGAGTGATATAGAGCTGTATATCAAAATTCTCTGATTAAATGGAGCAGGTGCAAAGAGAGTTCCATTTACCAGGAGGTGATTTCCCAAATGTGGAGCACTTCAAAGAAGTCCTGCGGACCTACAATATTGATAAATTTGAGAAGCTGAAGCCGAAGATGATACAAGTTGTAGATGATATGCTGGGATATGAAATTCCAGACCTCCTGAAGAACTTCAGGAATCCCTACGCTTAAACGTAGATGATGTTCTTAATGGTGAAAAGGCTCTGTGCTTGTCCTCAAAGCAAAATGAACCATAAAGGTTGGATCTTTTCTTCTTCCCTTTCGTTACTTGTCCTCGGGCAAAATGAACCATAAAAGATACAATCCGTTTCGTTTTGCCTATTATTTTTTCATAGTATGTATAGGCTTGACTCTTGAGATGTTAAAACAGTTTATGCAAGATTGAATTGTATTGTTGGATGAAGTTCTATTCTTACAGAGGACGTGAAGGTTTTCTAATATACAATAATCATGAACAGAGGATGCGTTTAAAGATGGCAATGGGTTTGGGCCGGGCTCGAGCTTAGCCTGAATACTGTATTTAGGCTCGAGCTCGATTAAATTTATTTTAATTTTTTTTAAAATTAAAAATAACATTGTTTTATGTTTTATATTTTATGTGAAAATGCTTGGCTCGGTATTTATTTTTAAAAAGAATTTGAGCTTGATTGGAAGCTCGATTAAGTTGAATTTGTTGACTTTAACTAGTTCGAGCTTGAAATTCGGTTAGGTTAAATCTCATCCTTTAACTTTGGGTTAAGGTAGGTTATGTTATTATCAAACATGGTTATGAATTATACAATTAAATTAATTAATTATATGAAGTTGAATGCCTAAATTTTAATTATATAAAAATTAAAGAATTATTTCATAATCTTAAACATTATTTAATATCGCTTGGTATTAATATTAAAACATATTTAAGCTTGGATATTATTAAATTAAAATAATGAATTAAATTTGAGTTAATCGGATGCCAAGTGAAGTGAAAGGTTTACTCAATTTGATCGATATAAACAAAGAATATGTTTTAACATAATTTATCAAAAATTGTCTCTTTAATTAGGCTTAGTATTTTGGTGTAAATTTGACCTGAAATTAATTAGTTTAATTTGATTTAATTAGCTCAGTCGAAGTTCAAATGTTTCAACAACAATGTTCGAACAACGTCGTTTCCTAACAAAACGACAGTTGAGTTTAAGCCAAACTTGAAATCTTAAAACCCGATTAATGTTTGGGCCACTCAAATTTTGATTACGTTAGGACTTGGGCTCAGGCTGCAAATACGCCCAAACAGTGTTGGGTCCAGTATCATCCTTAATTAATAAATTCTTTAAATTGTAAGCCGTTATGGCGCCACTCATGCAGTCACCATATTCGCCAAGTTGACCTTAACACGTTAAGCTCCAAATCCTTTTCAATCTTTGGAGGGAAATGGAAGAAAGATCGGAGGACTCACGTTCTGTTCAAAATCCAGCTCAATCCAATATCCATCATCCAACGTGAGCTCCAATTCCTATGTCCCTAACGTATTGCGCAATCTTTGATCGACCGTCTGAGATCTTCTCGCTCTCCTCCTATTTAAGCTCTGCAGGTGACCAACACGAGGGAGAGACACCCAGAGAAGGAATATGAACTCCGAAATGATGATCAGGAGGAGATTTGAAGGTAAGGTTGCAATCGTCACCGGTTCCACTCAGGGAATCGGTTTCAGTATCGCTCACCGTCTCGGCTCGGAAGGAGCCGCCGTCGTCATCTCCTCCCGCAGACAGGTAGGTAGATTAGATCATTCAGCTCCTTTTTACTTCCATGAATCGCCGGCCTTAAATTTATTTATTTATGCAGAAAAATGTGGATGAAGGTGTGGAGAAGCTCAAGTCTGAGGGCATAGATGTCCTTGGTGTTGTTTGCCATGTATCTAATGCACAGCAACGGAAGACTATGATTGACACTACCGTGAAGGTAATGAAACATCATATTTTATGTTTGAAATTTTCCTTCAAATTAAGGTCCAATTCCAAATTCCATCAGACTCGATTGTGAAGGCCGAATTCAAACCATACAGTTCAAGTTCGATCTGACTCAAGTTGATGCTTATAACCGATTGGAACTGAGCTCGGATGTCTGATTCGAATGGGCTCGACGTCGGATTTGAACTGTAGAGGCAAGAAAAAATAACTCGATTGGGATGAGCTATAGACAGAACGTTTCATCCTACTTGTAATTCTTATATTGAGAAGACTGCGCGCTTTTTACAAAGTTATGAATATAGTACCGGAGTTTGATTTTGGTCGGTAGAACGTATATTGATCGGTACCGATACTGCACAAAATCGATAAAACACTGATGCGTTTCCATTTTGAACTGCAGAAATATGGGAAGATAGACGTGGTGGTATCAAATGTTGCTGTGAATCCATCAAACGATCCCATTCTAAAAACTAAAGAATCTGTACTTGACAAATTATGGGAGACAAACGTCAAGGCATCTATCCTTATTTTGAAGGTCATTCATTATCACTTACAAATTACTATTTAATCATTTATTAACGGCGGGGGATGATCAGTTCTGACCTCCATTAATTTTGCAGGATGCAGCTCCGTACATGCCAAAAGGATCTTCAGTTGTTCTGATTTCTTCTGTTACTGGTTACTGCCCAGAAGCTCCCATGTCCATGTACGGCGTCACAAAGACTGCCATTTTAGGCCTCACCAAGGTAACCAACAACCTTAGGATGGATAGGTATAAACCATAACCTCTGCATGTAGGTTTGGCAATAATGGTTCAGATTAGTTTAAAGTTAATGGGTCAGACCTGAATTTTCAACCAGAAGTTCGGTTCAAAAAGCTCATGCCCCTATCATCAAAGTGACATTTTTCTAGTGTAATGGACCGAAACGACTTTTAAGACCAAAATATCATCATTTTAAATCAATAATAACAAAACATGCCATATGGTGCAATCTAATTGGAATTTAAGCCGATCTTAAACCGACTCATTACCATTCTTATCTGCAGCGTTAAATTAGTTTCATTTCATTTTCAGGCTCTAGCAGAAGAGATGGCTCCTAATCAAATTCGAGTGAACTGTGTAGCTCCTGGAATTGTACCAACACAATTCGCAAGTTTTCTTGCAACAGATGAAAAAGTTGTAAGTCCTAACTCCTAAACAACATTAAAAATCTTGATGATTATTAGTTGGAATTCTAACTAGAGTTGACTGACCAGGCCAGTCGAGACTCGAAACTGACTTTCCTATTGGCGACTCGGGTTTATTATGAAACTTGATCGTATTTAATTTGCCCAAAAATGATGTTTTAATCAGTTAAACTAAGATGACATAATCTTAGATGATTAAATTAACAAGATAGCATTTTAAAAAGGTATTTGAATATTGAATTTTTCAGGTAGAACTTCGGTTTGACCTTAAATCCGAGTTTAGCCTAAATTCCAAACTATTCAAACCAGATCGAACAAATTGTTTCTGCCAACACTAATGCCAACCTTTTGATTATTGTATTTGTAGAGGAAGGCCCTTGTGAATAGGACCCTTCTTAAAAGGCTAGGCACCTCACAGGACATGGCCTCTGCGGCGGCGTTTTTGGCTTCCGATGAGTCTTCATACATAACCGGAGAAACTTTGGTGGTGGCCGGAGGTGTGCGTTCACGATTGTAGTTCCTTCCCTCCATTATTGTACTGTAATTCATTCGTGACCACCTTATGCTTCCAATTAATAAACTCGATATTCATTTGCATTTATATATAATAGATTTTTAATAAAAATGTAAATGTGAATCTTTTGAAAACTAATAATTAATCAACTTTTATATCTAAAATAAAAATTAAAGTTTAATTTAATTATGTTTAAATATTCTTTCAACTTAATTTTAAAATTAGTTAAGTTTAATTTAATTTATTAATTTTAAACTTAAGAATTAATTTATCTTTTATAAAATAAAAGATTGACAACCTTTACGGGCTATTTGGAAACCTTTGAATTGAATTCATTAACGAATTGAATTCATTATCAAATTGGATTCAATTACATTAATGAGATTGAATTGAATTCAATTTACACTGTTTAGAGCAAACTCAGTAATAATAGAAATCAATTCAATTACACTATTGGAATGAGAATGAATATAGTGATAAATGAGAATGAATATTATTATTATTATTATTATAATGGTTGGTTAAGAGGAAGGAATGATTACTATTGTCATTAATAGTAGTTGATTTGTAAAAAATATTGAGAAATAAAAATTTATTATATTTTAATTAATTAATTAACCATATTTTAATTAATTAATTAATTAATTAAAATATTTTAATTAATGAATGAATTGTATTTTAATTAATTAAATTGTTGTTTATTAATTATTAATAATATTTTAATTAATAGTCTTTAGAATCCAATCAAGTGAAGCACAAGAGAGTGAGAAGTGAAGTAGCCTAAAGAATGAAAGAGCAAAAGAGCAAGACGCTACCTTTGAATGGCACAGAGTGATTCTTAATAAGAAATACAGGGCAAAGAATTATACTCAATAAAAACCTACAATAAATATATAAACTTTGATGAATGTCTGGTTATAAATTCACAGCAAACAACAATTTTTTATTCAAAGGTATCTTCGTCAAGCTTCAATGTAATTAAATTCCTATACTTAAAGGAGTAAATTCAATTTATAAAGGAGATAGGTTTCAATTATATGTATGAATTGAATTCATCTCATTTTTGTGTTTTTAAACATTTGAATTGAATTTAATTCAATTAACTTCTTTCCAAACACCACCTATAATGATTATTTGAATTATATAACTTATAATTATCGAAAAAATTAATCGGAATCAGTAATTGAAGAGTTGTTTATGTATTTAAAAGAATTATTCAACATCTTATAGTTATAAAACGTACATTTCAAGTGTCAAATCGGTGGACCTCATTGAAGCATGTGGTCCAATTTCACACCTACCCAACTCACCAACCATAGACTCACTTTCCCTCTTTGGGTATTTAGTGGTGAATTTAGTCTCTTACTACACTTTCTTAGGTTAGTTAAGTCACAGGGCATGGCACTCGTAATAAGAGCCTAGATATAGCTTCCTTTAGATAGTCAGATACATGGCATTATGCTTTCTCTTCACCTATTATTTAATACAGGGAGAGTTAAAAAGGATAATCCCTTTGCAAATAGGGTTGAAAAAAGGCCATTTTAGATAGAAGAATACTCCATAGATTTCATATATTTTAGCAATAAAGTGGTTTTCCTTTAAATTTTAAATTGAATATGAAGAATTCACTCTAAAATCAAGCTTTATTAAAATGTGTTTTTTGTTATACAATGAATGTGGTGTTTTTGGTTCTTGATTAGTAGGCCTCCCACAAACACTTTTTCAAACAAGTAACATGATTAAAGCTAACTCGTACATAAGAAATGAGATGACAACTTTAAGAATAAAAAAACCTAAAAGTTCAATCTCTTTTTTTTTTTTTTTTGAAACAACCGAAATAAATTACAAATTAAGACGAGAGAAACAAGTTCCGGAATCAACTTAGTACTTGTTTAAATGCACTTTTGAGAGGTGAATAAACACTTTTTTAACACAGAAGTCTTTTTTAAGAAAAATAAATATTTGGCTGTAAAATAAAAATTTATTTCTTTAATAGATGTGACTTTTTTGGCAGCTCAAATAAACTTTTTAATAAGTTCAAATTTGGAGCTTCTCAAATGACTTTTTTAGGTAAATTTTTCATATCAATTAATGAGTCTATTTTTAGTCTCTTTTATCCTTATGTTTTACACATAATTCTCACGATACCCACAAACTCATTTTTACGTTTATCTTGCAAACTCATCTTCTCTATTTGACTTTTTATATATTTAATATTTATTTTTTATATTAGTTTTACTTATGTTATAATCTAAATAAAAGATTTGGTTAATATATTCTTATATATATTTCGTATCATTTAAAATTATATAATAATTAATATATTGTGCTTTGCATATTATTTAAAATATTTTAAATAATATTTATA
>JANZLC010000001.1:26984656-26995267 GCA_026413385.1 Erythroxylum gracilipes
TAGTTGATTTGTAAAAAATATTGAGAAATAAAAATTTATTATATTTTAATTAATTAATTAACCATATTTTAATTACTAATATTGTAATTAATCAATTACAATAAATTGATTAATTAAAATATATTAATTAAAATTTTAATTAATTATATTGTAATTTTAATCAATTAATTAATTACAATATTTTAATTAATAAATGAATTATATTGTTATTAATTAATTATTAATAATATTTTAATTAATAGTCTTTGGAATCCAATCAAGTGAAGCACAAAAAGTGAGAAGTGAAGTAGTCCAAAGAATGAAAGAACAAAAGAGTAAGACGCTACCTTTAAATGGCACAACGTGATTCTTGATAAGAAATACTTGGCAAAGAATTATATTCAATAAAAACATACAATAAATATATAAATTTTGATGAATTTCTGGTTATAAATTCACAGCAAACAATAATTTTTTTTTTATTTAAAGTTGTCTTCCTCAAGTTTCAATGTAATTGAATTCTTATACTTGAAGGAATAAATTCAATTTATAAAGGAGATGAATTTTAATTACATACATGAATTGAATTATCTTATTTTTGTGTTTCTAAACAGCTGAATTGAATTGAATTCACTCATTTCCAAACACCTCGACAATGATTCGATCGAGTCTAAAATTTTAAACCTGAGTTCGGGTTCAGTCTGAAATGGGGATGATGCCTGCTCGACTCGTTAACTTTGGGCCGGGTCGGGCTAGGCCCTTTTGCCATCCTCGTCGGAAATTTAAATTTTTTTTAAAATTTAATTGTAGGTTTAAAGTTCGGTTAATTTGTGTCATACGTAAACTTTAAACTTATGGGTCCCACCCTATTGTAGGTGGGTCCCGCTTAGTCCCTGACAAGACAGACTGCGATGATCCCAAGTGAATCGACGAATCCAATAATTACCTTAATCAAAACTATACATTTGGAAGTGAAAACCAACACGAAGAGATAGAGGGAGATGGAGACGACTTTGAAGAAGATGATCGGTCGGAGATTCGAAGGAAAAGTTGCTATCGTCACTGCTTCTACTCAGGGCATCGGCTTCGCCATCGCTCACCGCCTTGGCCTGGAAGGTGCCGCCGTCGTAATATCTTCCCGGAAACAGGTTTTGTTTCCTTTTTTGATGTTGCCCTTCGACCCTTTTCGGTTTTTCCTTTTTGCTTACTTGGGTCTCTGTAATTTCAGTCCAATTTTGTTGTTTTTCCCTTACTCACCTGATCGATTTGAAAACAATGTTTCTTCTTTCAGAAAAATGTGGATGAGGCTGTTGAGAAACTCAAAGCTCAAGGTATAGAGGTTCTGGGTGTTGTTTGTCACGTCTCAAATTCAAAGCAAAGAAAGAATCTCATTGACACTACAGTGAAGGTGAGACTACTAGTTCCTTCTCTTTTCTCTGTATATTTACTTCTTAGACAGTTCATGTGAACTGATGGAGATTTTACTTCTTTTTGCTGCAGAAATATGGGAAGATAGACGTAGTAGTATCCAATGCTGCTGCTAATCCTTCTACTGATGCCCTTTTAGAAACTCAAGAATCTGTCCTTGACAAGATTTGGGAGATAAATGTCAAAGCTTCCATCCTACTTTTACAGGTCATTTTCTTGTCATAAGATCATATATATATATATATATATATATATATATATATATATATGTAATATGTGTGTAAGTGTGTGTGTGTGTATGGTTGAATTGCTTCAGCAGGACATGCTTAGCTAGAGTACTAGATGTTTAGTTGCTTTCTCTTTTAATGGACTGCTTTTGCGTTTAACATCTTGCGGTGGTATTTGGCAAATCCCAACCAAAATGAGATGGAAAAAAACAATCTAAAACTCTTAAATTTTTGGTGGTAGGAAATCTAGCTTTAAAAAGAAAAGAGTTTATCCTTGTATTTTAGATTGAAAAAGATGAAAACAACATTTATTAAGATATGTTTACTTAATTTGAATGTAATTCTTGAAAAAGATGAAGAGAACATTAGTTCTTAATCTTATTTATCATTATATTTATCATTATTTATCATTTTCTTTTAACCAAACACTCAATTAGGTTGGTTCACAACTGTATTGTGAACCACACATTTTCAAACTGCAACTGCTAAATCAAACTGAACTACCAAACAAAGATATTGTAAGCTGTTGAATTTGTGAAATCGGATTTTGCAGGAGGCAGCTCCTCACTTGCAAAAGGGTTCTTCAGTTGTCTTGATTTCTTCCATTACCGGATACCAGCCACCAGCTTCCATGGCCATGTATGGGGTGACAAAAACAGCCCTTTTAGGTCTTACCAAGGTAGGCATTTGGTTGCACACCTTTTTATATCTTGCTGTTGGCTTCACTAGATTAACAAAGGGTTGATATGTACTGCATTGTGGAATGAAATATAAACCCTTTCTTGTCCAGTGTTTGAAATGTGGAGGAATTGCAGTAATTCTGTGTAGTTCTGTGATGCTTTCTTAACCATCGAACTCATTAAATTGAAAAGGCATGCCCTTTTTGTGTTAAAGATATGGTAAAGTACACTTTATTAAAAGAATTTGCTCATTCTAATTTTATGTGGTCTCCTTAAGAGGACAATGAAGGGTGGATAACATATTTTGTGCTACCTAACTTATGAGGATGAACAGTTCACATAGTTGCCGTGTCTCTGCTGTTTAACTTGTTTCAATCGAATTCAGGCCCTTGCAGAGGAGATGGCTCCTTATGTTCGTGTAAACTGTGTAGCTCCTGGATTTGTACCAACAAACTTTGCCGATTACCTTACAAGAAATGAAGATATTGTGAGTATCCATTCCAGCCGTAGAATGGTTCTATCTTTCTCTCTTCAAATGATTCCAGGCGTTAACGTTTTACTTGAACTATGTTGGATTGGTAATTGTAGAGGAACTCCCTGGAAGAGAAGACCTTACTTAAAAGGTTGGGGACTACACAAGACATGGCCTCTGCGACTGCCTTCTTGGCTTCCGATGATGCTTCTTATATAACTGGAGAAACCGTGGTGGTGGCCGGAGGAATGCCTTCTCGACTGTAGTTACACCTCTTTCAATTGTCATCTTCTTCCCATAATTAAGATACGTTCCCTTTCATTTCCATATTAAAGAAACAAATTTGAATCCTTACATGCAAAAATAAAATCCAAATTCAGTGTCTTTTGTACTTTCCTATCTTTTAGCATTCTTAAATTGCATGCACAAGGAACATTTCACGATGGAATTTCACTTTTGCTGTAATAGAGACCGAAAGCATTTTCCTTGAACTCAGAAGATTCATGCCTTACAAAAGCAGGAATATTAACATTAACGTCTTCTCCACAAGCAATACTTGATACAAACACTAGTTGACAATTTTTTGCCATTAACTTAATACAGCTTAAGAGAAACCATTTTTGAACCTCTTGGAGTAAATCTGCCACTTACAAGCACAATTTTGTCAAAACCAGATTGTCTTATAACATAATCAAGACTTGGCATGACCCGGGTATATTTCCCACTGCATACTATACGACCGATTTTCCAAGGTTGAAATGAGATGTTTCAGTGTTCCCGTTCGACAATTTATAGGCCATGACCTGCACCTTGACAAGCTCTGATGAAGGAATACATCTGTTTTGGGATTGCTAGATGATTCCAGTTCTACTGCTTGTATAACTAGATTATGATGGAACACCAAATATCTACACAGGTACCACATCACTGTCTTGATTATCATCACAAGTCAAAATAAGACCTTCAACATATGTGGGAAGAAGGCAGTGGAACCATTGACAACCTGTCGATTCAGGCTCTTGAGGCGGAACAATCATCAGTACGTTGTCGTGGCGTCGAACGGTGCCCATAACACTCACTGTGCTCCCTTCTTTGATATACCTATTATCCCAGAACTCTTAAAAGCTGTCAGTTTGAGGGAACTAGCTCAAAAGCAGATAAATTTAATTAGTAGTACCAGAAACTGCTTTCCCAATCCATTTTCAAGAAAAATTTGGTATCGAATGACTAGGTTATGCAAACATATCAATAATTCTAACTTGACAGATATATATCTTACCCTTCTTTGAGGCGCATTACTCGATCCTCACTCGACAGGTTTCGATCAGATAGCCAGCGTAAAAAGTTCGGAGATAGATCTCTGTTCTCCTTAACCACATCAACTACTGTCGCCGGTTCGACAAAAGGAGTAACCTTGGCTCCGTTGCCCGCCTTTACTAACGCTCTAAGTCCAGATTGGAAATCTGATATGTAAAAATCAGCCACATATTTCTGCTGACAGAAAAGTTAAAGGTTATAACAATGAAAGTGCATTTTCATCTTAAAAGAATTGGCTTAGAAACCGATAGTGTATGGTGAAATCAAATGCACATCTTTCCACCTCAATCAACTTGTCATCATGTATGTTTTGATGGCTTAAAATTTACGGTAGAAATCTAAGGTGCAATAAGTTCGTCTGCCCCTATAATATATGAAGTACAGTCTGATTCATGCCGAACACCCAGAATTTCGAAGCTGTATTTTCAATGTGCTTGGTTTACTTATAACATTCGCAAATCCATTTTTGTTCAGTCAGAGATTGCAAAAGCCATATCATCATCTGCCAAACTCTTAAATTTCCCAGAAAAATATACAGAATTTGAACATCCACTGACCAACAAACTGACCTCCGAATGTCTAGATCCCCACGAGAAGAAACGATGCTTTGGATGTGCCGACTTTCCACCCCATCTGCGATATTCATACAACTCTGTGGAAACATATACACACCTTGGTACCCTCTGATAAGATGATTCCAAAGCTACACTGCCACAAGTAACAACCTATAGAGAAAGATACATCGAATCTTCAAATAACTACATACGTCACAATATTCCGGTCAAGTTTTTGAATAACTTTCAACTAGATTATTGAAAAAAAAGGAGAAATGAAAAGAATGCCAGTTTAATCATTAAAGGTGTCAAAATGTTAGCTTCAAACATTATTCAAATGACCATAAAACTTGATTGACATAAAAAACTCTCCATCTTCCACCACTCCATCAATTTAACAGCATAATAGTTGACAGAACTTCACATGAACACGATTAACTTCAACATATTTAAGCCACAAGAGTTGATGCTATTTCTGATTGCATAATCCATAAGGCTTAGCAATAACGTTTTCCATTAATTTTAAAAGCAGAATTCCTTGGCAATTTGCCACATTAACTAGTTTTGTTACACAGAACTTGGTGCAGTATCCTAATTTTTTGTGAAAAAGTAAAGTAAATTATCTTGTTGAGTGTAGAAACCTTAAAATTATATACCTTTTCCAATTTATGAATGCACAAGACCAACATTGATTCGTATATGCCATTACATCAAACCAAAGAACAAAGCTTTATAGATTAACAAATTCCATTGTAAGAAGAGAAAAGGGAATTTACATACCCCAGTGACTTTGATGTATTGTCCATCAATGGCTCCTCTGAGCTCAGCATCAGGATGAGTCTTCACAAACCGTAAAAACCCTCTTCTTCTCCATACACAATTCCACATCAATCCCAAAACCAAAGGTACCAAAATTCCACCCACCGCCACCAGAATTACAGCTTTTTTCACAGCAACCATCAAAAAGACCCCAATCAATAAACTCATCGCCACAACCACAGTCACCACCCACATTACCGCCCTCGACACCCTAAACCCCACCTTCGCATTGTCGGTCAAGTTCGTCACCGCAGACCCGTAGAGAACCTTGCTTGACCCAGAAACCAAACCCGACAGAGACCCGGACCCAGTATGCTCAAGCTGACCTGACGACCGCCGGTGTCCGGAGGAGAGCTGGCCGGATCCCAATGGGCCGGAGGTGATGAGTCCGGTAGGCTGGAGCGGCATCGGACCCGAAGATTTCTTCATAGGACCCGAATTGGGCCCGGATCGGACCGATCCGCTGTTGTGCTGAGAAGAAGAGGAATGGCGGGAAGGCTGCTTTGGTACTTGAGGAGTAGACGAAGAAGAGTGTTGATCGATAACTGGGATGTCGAACATTTTTCCCAGTTCTCCCGACTTCTTCACGTCGCCGCCAGTGTAAGGGACGGCGCGTGAGGCAACGGTGGGTTGCTTCTCCGGTTTGGGCTGCTCGGGTCGACCCGAAACATAGAGGCCGCTTTTGAGCTGGTGGGAAGGGATTCGAGTACCCATTTGCGAGTTGAAGCTCGGCGACAGAAAAATGGTAAAGCAGAGGAAAGATTCTGGTGCTCTTTGAGGTAGAGAGAGAAAGCAAAGAGAGAGTGAGTGAGTGAGTGAGTGTTACGAGTCGAGGAAGTGAGCGGTGGAAGTGATGGAGATTGGTCGCTTTGTTTGTCTCGTTACCTTTTAATCTAAGTTTTTACCACTAATTCGGAATATAATTAATTAATGAGTTAATAAATTACAATTAAACAATAAAATTATTCAAATAATATTCATATCTTATTTTTCGTTAATTAAAAGACTAATTTCATCACTTAAGCTAACAATTTTTAATGATTATATAGTAAAATAAGAATTTATGCACATAGGTCATTGTGAGCTTGATTGGGATAATCCAATTTACAACGTGGATAATATGTGAGTGGGTCATTTGCAAATCAAATCATCAAAGATAAGTCATGGACTTACTAGGTAATGATGCATAATGACTACTATTGCGTCCTCCTCAATTTAAAGAACAATGTCTCACAACCCCTAATTATAGGTATCAACGAGATGTTTGCTCATAATTAAATAGTTATACCTCATCATATTTATAGAGAGAGCAACCGATATGTTGACTAGCTTGTTAACGTTGCTGTTCAATTTGAATTAGGCATCACCACTTTTGATACTACACCTATAGGATGTCTCTCATTTTTTTTAGAAATGTCTGGAGTTTGTTTCCTTAAATTAGTCATGTAATGTATTTAGTGTTTCTCTCATTTTCATTAAAAAAAGATAAAAATGTATTTTTAATTATTTTTTATTTGCTCCAAACATTAATGTACTGAACATGTAATATGTTTTTAACATAAAGTGTATGTTAAGGACACAATTCCTTTGATCTTTGTCCCAACCTCCAACTCCAAAGAATGAGAATATCTCATACATTTTAGCACAAGCTAAGTTAAACCCTTTTTGTCCCATTAAACATTCCTCTTCTCCTTGCATTAACCTATTTTTTCTTGAAAATTATGATTCCCCAAACCCTTTTTCTATTATATATCTTTAAATGGTGTATGTTTTCACCAAACACGTGGAAAATTTAGATTGGTTATTGATGATATAAAGTTGGGTACTAAATAAGTAGGTTGAGAGGACCACATGAAGTTGGTTTTTTAAGTTTGAAAAGGATACGCACTTACTAATTTAGGTTTAGTCTCTACTTTCTACTTCCTAGTCATTAGACCATTAGGAGCGAAGTTTCTCTTAAGGAAACATAATCTCATGATTAATGATGAGTTTACATCAATCATAATTAAAGTGTGTTTAGAAGTAATCATGTTGTTTTCAAATCAATTGGACCATTACTGTAGGTGATCATTTAGATTTTTTTTAATTACACATATTGCAATTTATTATTTATCTGATTAATTTGAGTGTGAATAGTTTAAAGGTGTCTTCTTACAGTTGGGATCCTCCTGGGACATCTCGTGACTAAAAAAATCAAAAAGTACTTAAAATTATTTAATAGAATTTTCTTTTTATTATGTGAGAAAATTATATTTAAATAGTAATATTTTAATTATCATTATTGTTAAGTTAACAGTCAATTACAATTCAGTATTAAAATAATATCATTAATTCATATATATATATTATGTATATTTTATAAATAAAAGCTTAAACAAACCTATAATTTCTTCATGTTTCACTCACTAATAAAACACTCATTAATGAGGAAACAGAGAGTTGGATTGATTGGTCATCTCCTCTTTCTTTCTCCGAGATAAAAAAGTTCTTAGCTTTTGAACAAGACATTCACGAGACACCCCTGAAATCTCTCTGCTTTCAGTTCATCTTTCTACTGCTAAACAAACCTAATCAATCTCTCCATCACTCTCCTGATTCTGAATGTCAAACACCATAACTTTCCTTGGCTTATAACTCTCAAGTGATCTGTTCTCTTTTCTTCTTCTTCTTCTCCACCCCACATGAATTATGGTTAGCTTTCCTTTAACTTGCTCCTCTCTTTGTTGTTTCTTTCTTCCTTAAACTTATCATCTTCTCTTTGCCTCTCTCTCTGTAACTCTTCTGCAATTTCATGAAAAACCCACTTCTCATCTTTGTTTCACCGCAGAACCCATGTTTTTGAACCAGTTCATGCACTTTCTGAAATCAGTTCATACATTCAGAAGGAAAGCTCCTTCTGATTGTTTGTTTTGACACAAACACAACATTTTTACATATCTTTCTGCACGTATATAACACAGAGAAAGTGCCTCTTCTTCAATGGCGACTTCATGTTTCCAGGCATTAAAATTCCGCAGGTCCAAGAGTAAAACGTTGTCAATCCCTTCTTCGTCCAAAACCCAGTTGAATTGTGACATGGAGAACCTGGAGAGGAAGAGATTTGACAGCTTGGAATCATGGTCCATGATCTTGGATTCTGAGAATGTTGAATCCTGGGACACTTCAAAGGACGATCAAGAGGAATGGACTGCTGATCTTTCGCAGTTGTTCATAGGCAACAAGTTTGCCTCAGGAGCACATAGCAGGATATATCGTGGAATCTATAAGCAGAGAGCTGTTGCAGTGAAAATGGTGAGAATTCCAAACCAGAACGAAGAGACTAGAGCTTTGCTTGAACAGCAATTCAAATCTGAAGTTGCTCTCCTTTCTGGACTGTTCCATCCCAACATAGTGCAGGTAAGTTTCTCTTTTTCATCGAAGAAACCTTCTTGTTCTTCTTCTAAACTTCCTGTCATGTTTCTTTACAGTTCATTGCAGCTTGTAAAAAGCCTCCTGTGTACTGTATCATCACAGAGTACATGTCTCAAGGAACGTTGAGGATGTACCTGAACAAAAAACAGCCATACTCTCTTTCAACTGAAACAATCCTGAGATTAGCTCTCGATATCTCACGAGGAATGGAGTATCTTCACTCACAAGGTGTGATCCACAGAGATCTGAAATCAAACAACTTGCTTCTGAATGATGAAATGCGGGTAAAGGTGGCAGATTTTGGAACCTCCTGTCTCGAAACACAGAACCAAGAAACCAAAGGGAACATGGGAACTTACAGATGGATGGCTCCTGAGATGATCAAAGAGAAACCTTATACAAGAAAAGTTGATGTTTACAGTTTTGGGATAGTGTTGTGGGAACTGACAACAGCTTTGCTTCCATTCCAAGGAATGACTCCTGTGCAGGCTGCATTTGCAGTTGCTGAAAAGGTGAGTGAGATGTGATTGAAGTTCTTGTGTCGTTTCTATTTGATTTGATTCGATTCGGATTTAAGAGAATAACTTACCCGAAAATAGTTCCCCTAACCAACCGATCTTTTCTTCTTTCTTTTGCAGAATGAACGGCCTCCATTGCCGGCTAGTTGTCAACCTGCACTTGCACACCTGATAAAGCGTTGCTGGTCAGCAAACCCTTCGAAACGACCAGATTTCAGTTACATTGTTTCTGCATTAGAGAAGTACGATGAATGTGTTAGAGAAGGACTTCCTCTTACTTCTCATTCTGGATTAGTCAATCGAAATGTGATTCTTCAACGCTTGAAAGGCTGTGTCTCCATGGGATCATCTTCCATTCCTGTACATGCCTAGCTTATAATAAGTCCTTAACTTGTACATTTTAGTATTCGAAAGGTGGTCGCCATTAAGGTATATGAAGCTGAATGTTGTTAGGTTTTCAGGAAAGGTTGTGTGGGTCTCAGTTGTATAAATTAAATGATTGTTCCAAGTAACTTCTTTACAAGCATATACTTATTCAATCTACTTCACAGCCATAGCTTATTTATGGCATTGACCTGATCAAATGAAAGATTTCTAATACTCATTGATGAAAGATTTCTATTACTCATTTACTGTGGCTTGAATAGGTGTTACATGTATATACACTACAACAAAATTGACTTTTAACTACGTTTTTTTGGTTACGATTTGACAATCGTTGCTAATAGTCAGCTTTTGGCAACGTTTTCAAAATTTGTCGTCAAAAGTTTAGCTTTTTGCGATATTTTGTAGAATCGTCACTAAACACATATCTTTAGCGACGATTTATGTGAATCGTCGCAAAAAACTAGAATTTTGGTGTCAAATTTTTTAAATCGTCGCCAAAAGTTAAAATAATTATAATTTTGAGCTAATGCATTTAAACTATATAAATTTGATTATATCTATAGATTTATACATAAATGATTCTTTAATAATGCCTATTGTACATAGTGCACTTCCGTTCATACAAATATTTCAGAAAAATAGGATAGAACATCTAAAAGTTGTAAAATGTTTTCAAGTTTTTTAACATATTGTTGAAAAACACATGGTAGGTAATTTAAATTTTGAAAAGTAAATATTTTTTGGATATAAAAAGATAAACATACCTAAAATTTGATGTTAATAAGATCAAAATATCATAAATTTAAGTTGACTATTATT
>JANZLC010000001.1:27022242-27037121 GCA_026413385.1 Erythroxylum gracilipes
AGATAACCAAATTATTGTGGAATTTACTGACAATTATTGCTTGTTTAAGGACAAGGTTTCAGGGAAACTTCTGCTTAGAGGAGTGCTTCGAGATGGACTTTACAGCCTCCCTACTTCCTCTCCATCACAATCTGATGCTTCCATTACCTCCTATGGTTCATCTAAGGCTTTTTCTTCTAAATACCCTGCTGTTAATGTTTTTAATAACTGTGAAATCTACAATGTTCACAAATCTGCCAATATTTGGCACAGTAGACTTGGTCATCCCTCTAACCATGTACTGAGTTTAATTTCTAAATCAATGAATTTCAAGTTTGATCCAAATGCCTTTCAGTTTTGTAATTCTTGTCAGCAAGGTAAAGCTCATCAACTTCCTTTTACTACACATGAGATTACTGCCACTAAACCCCTTGAGATTATATACTCAGACATTTGGGGACCTTCTCCCCATCAATCCAGTGATGGTCATCGATATTATATTATATTTATTGATGCATACTCCCGGTTCACATGGTTCTACCCTCTCAAACTTAAATCTGAAGCCCTTTCCACTTTCATTCGGTTCAAAAATCACATTGAACTACAACTTAACCACAAAATAAAATCAATTCATACAGATAATGGGGGGGAATACAAGGCCTTTTTACCCTTTCTCCATCAAACTGGCATACATCATAGACTCAGTTGCCCCTACACTCACCAGCAGAATGGTGTCTCCGAAAGGAAACACCGACACATCACAGAAACTGGTTAACCCTTCTTTCTCATGCAAATATGCCTCTCACCCTCTGGCTTGAAGCCTTTTCCACAACAGTATTTCTCATTAACAATCTTCCCACACCTCGGCTTAATAACAAATCCCCCTTTGAACTTCTCTACCACAAATGCCCCAACTATACCTTATTTAAAACCTTTGGTTGCAGCTGCTATCCCTACTTAAGGTACTATTCAACTCACAAACTTGACTTTCACACCACCAAGTGTGTCTTCCTAGGGTACAGCCCTACTCATCGTGGGTACAAATGTCTCAGTCCATCTGGTAAGGTTTTCATCTCTCGGCATGTGGTCTTTAATGAATCTGAATTTCCTTATGCCTCTCTTTTTCCCCCTAAATTGCCCTCTACTTCACCCCCTGCTAGCTTACCTCTCTCTGTTCTCACTTCTGTTGCTGCTCATCCTCAGCATTCATCTCCTAGCACTCCCTCCTCAGTAGGTTTGCCTCCACCATCTCCTTGGATCAGCAATAACTCTCGGGTAAGTTCTCTCCCTCTCCCTTCTACTTCTTCTCCTCTCTCCTCCCCTTCATTATCCTCAGACCAGCCACCTAACCCTCCTCCAAATTCTTCTACCCACCCTGTTACAACCCAAAACACCCATCCTATGCAAACCAGATCAAAACATGGAATTTTTAAGCCCAAAACATACTCTGCTATCCTATCCTCTTGTCCTACTTCAGAACCTACCACCGTATCTCAGGCTCTTCAAAACCCTCTGTAGTTTCAGGCCATGCAGGAGGAAATTCATGCCCTCAACAAAAACCATACCTGGACCTTGGTCCCCTATCAATCTACCATGAACATCCTACCCACTAAGTGGATTTTTCGCACCAAATATGCTGCTGATGGGTCTGTGGACAGGTTGAAAGCCCGTTTTGTTGCTAAAGGGTTCAAACAAACCCCTGGCGTTGACTACACTGAGACATTTAGCCCAGTGGTCAAAGCTTCTACAATCAAGGTGGTTCTCTCCCTTGCAGTCTCTCATGGCTGGGATATTCAACAACTCGATGTCAATAATGCGTTCCTTAATGGAACTCTACAGGAGGTGGTCTACATCAGCTAACCTCAAGGTTTTGAAAGCCCTACTCACCCCACTCATGTCTGTCGACTCTCCAAAGCCCTCTATGGATTGAAGTAGGCTCCCAGAGCATGGTTTCAAACTCTGAAAGCCTCCTTCAACACTTGGGGTTTTATCAACTCCAAGTCTGACACCTCTCTCTACTACTATCGACAGAATGGCTCACTTCTTATTGCCTTAGTCTATGTGGATGACATACCCCTTACAGGGAACAGTCAGGAGGCTATACGGGACCTAATTGCTAAACTACATTCCCAATTTGCTCTCACTACTTTAGGCAGCATCAATTATTTTTTAGGGTTTGAGGCTTACCGGAATGCAACTGGACTATATCTCTCTCAGACTCAGTATGTACGTGATCTTCTCCACCGCGCCAACATGTCCTCTGCCAAGCCTTGTGCCACTCCTCTCACACCTGGGTCCAAGCTGTCCCTTCACGATGGTCTCCCCTTCTCGGACCCCTCTCTGTATCGCAGCTTAGTCGGGGCTCTGCAATATCTCTGCAATACCAGACCCGACATTAGCTATGCTGTCAACAAATTGAGTCAGTTCCTTACTAATCCTTTGACGAATCACTGGATTGCTCTCAAGAGGGTTCTACGTTACCTTCAAGGAACTGTCGATTTAGGGCTTTACTTTCGGCCCTCCTCCTCTCCGCTCCAGCTTCACGCCTTTAGTGACTCGGACTGGGCCAGCTCACCAGATGATCGGAAGTCCACCAGCGGCAGCTGTGTCTTCCTCGGGGGGGAATCTTGTGTACTGGAACTCCAAGAAATAATTGGTCGTAGCTTGCTCCAGCACTGAGGCCGAATATCGGGCACTCTCGCAAGTCTCCACGGAAGTAATATGGCTCAAGTCACTTCTCTCCGAACTTGGCTTCGTCTTGTCTCAGAAACCCATCATCTGGTGCGACAACAACGGGGCTCAGTCATTGGCTCACAACTCGGTCTTTCACTCTCGCACTAAACACTTTGAACTGGATCTCCACTTCATTCGCGATAAAGTCTCTGATGGCACTCTAGAGGTGCGGCATGTCAGCACCACCGATCAGATAGCAGATCTCCTTACAAAACCTTTAACAGCCGCACGTTCGGCTTATCTGATATCCAAACTAAACCTAATCTCTAATCCCCGGTTTAGTTTGCGAGGGGATGTAAGAAATACAAGCCTATTACATGTTAAAACCAATACAAGCCCAAGACCAGATCCAGTCCACATGATCAACTCCCTCACAATAACAGATACTCCTGCAACACAGACAATACAAGCTCCCATTCTGTTGTAACAAATTCGTAGCTGTACAGATACTAGATCATTCCAATACTGTGTATATATATTCCATTCATTCAATGAAAGGTCTAAGAAAATATAGCTAATTTTGGGCAATTATTCCTTTGAAACGGCAGACAATATAGCTAAAAGAAATGAACCTTTTTCCCGGATCCTCTGTCATTCCTTTGAATTAGCAGTTTCTGACTCTGAAGAATAATCATGCTTGCAAAACATTATGAACAATAATCAGAATTTTTCTCCAATTCTACTCTTAAAAATTGTTACATGCTCAATTAAAAGACGAGGAGAAATAAAAACATGAAACTTCATTCAATCGAATATCCGCTCAAATCACATTAACTTCAATTCTCATTAGGTACAAAATTCTTATCGTTGAAAAGAGCTTCAACATCACCATCACTATCATTCAAATTCATTGCCTCAAATAACATGTCAATACTTTCCTATCCAAGATTATCTTTCAATTACTCTTATCTATTAAACTTGGCTCCTTATAAACCGAATACATCAAAAGATCGATATAATCAAGGTAAATTGGATCTATAGAGTTATTGTTCTATTAAGAGTCCTAGCAAATAAATAAAATAAAATTATTAAGAAATTATATTCAACTTAACAATGGTAATAATATACCTTTCTTGGCACATCGTGTTGCACTCACACATTGACTCATAATTCAAATTGTAAATCTTTACAATTCTAGAACACCAATCACGAATTCATCCAACCAAGTAATTGTAAGATAAGAAAAGTAATATTATATACAAAATAAAATAATAATTAATTTTCAACAAGTAATAAAAGTGAAAAAAACCTAGATTAAGCTTTTTTCTTTGATGAATAGCAATGAGCATCCCAAAATTACCAAATCCATCCTTATAAACCTCCATTTGTAAGCTTAGGAGATCTTGCATAAGCTCATAAGAAACAATTGTTGTAATAGTTAATAACATTTTCGTATTAACTTTAGTCTTCTTTGTAAAATTTGGTCTAAAATAGACACTAAAATTAAAAAATGCCTTAACTGTAAATAACAAAAAGTAAAGTTGTCTTTCTTATCGCTCGTTGATAATTGTAAGATAAGGTGTGTATAAAGAAGATTTAATTTTCAGATTGGCCCTAATTGTTTCTTTCGCCCTCTCCATGGTATTATAAAAATAACCCATTATTACCTTCTCATCACAATCAGCTAGATGAAGTACTCTCGCTAAAGGCTCACAAACTTGGATTACAAATTAAAATTGGGACTAAAATTTATTGTCTTTGAGTATAATTCTAAAATTATCAACTCCAACATTATATTTGACATACTGTGATGCGACTCACTTATTACTTGTAAATATTTTCCTGAACTTCTTTTTCATTATAACAAAATACTGAAGTGATAAGAAATTAGTCAAAAACTTTCTTATAGTAGGATGACACAAATTCCTACCATTGGTGAAATCCTTCCTCATCTTTCTTTACTTTATGTACAATCTCATTAATGATAAAAAAATATCTAGCATCTCTTATATATTCCAACATTAGGTTAATGCAATGTATAGCACAAGAAATCCAAAACAAGAATTATACATGTTTTGCTTTCTTTTTCTAGTTTCTTTGTAAGCAGAATCATTGTCATTAATGAACTAAACAATGTTTTCTAGCTCAACTTTATACACAATTTCATCAAATATCTGAAATAGAGTATTAACATTTCTAAAAAGGCCATATTTGATCTTCTCCTTCATGTTTTTGCCTTTTATTTTGATCATCTTCACCTTTCACCTTAGACCATAGAGAAACTGGAATCTATTTAATGTAAATCTTTCAATGACTTGTATAGGCATTTACTAACTCGTATGCAAAAGTAAGGTAAGTTGAAGTAATTGGGGATGATAGTGAGCTAGGTCAGGCCTGATCCAATCGGGTTTGAGATAGAACAATATTGTTTTGCATGAATTGTTTCGAATTGGGCTGATGGTTCGGATCCTTTTGTTATTCCTTTAAATAACTGAATATGTTATCAAACGACCATGTAACAATTTTTATTAGCAAAATTGGAGGAAAATTCTGATCGTTTTTCACAATGTTTTTCAAGCATAATTATTCTTAAGAGTCAGAAACTGCTATTCCTAAGGATTAATTGTCCAAAATTAGCTATATTTTCTTATATTTGATTTTGAATTTTAGACCTTTCTTAGTTTAAGTCATGAAAGCCTAATAAAAAAAATATGGAATGATGTTTTGCTTTGACTTTCCAAAACAGAAAAGCAAAAAATATTTTTTATTATTAATCTAATAAGAATAATCGATAATAATAATAACAAAAATAATATATATATAAAATAACAAAAATATTATATATATATAGTTGAATGAAGGTTTTTTTAGCATTCTAATGAGTTAAAGAATTTATTTTTAAAATAAGTTTGAGTTTGAAGTAATATTTAATTAGATTGAGATTGTCTACAAAACATTAAGATTTGAATTTAAATTATCGAGAAAAAAAGACCTTGAAGCTTGATCCGAAACTTTCAAAAGAAGTTTTTAGTTGTTTTTGGACTTCAAGTCATACTTATATTAAGCCTTTTGAATCTAAAATCCAAAATTTAAAACTTAAATTAATTAAAGATTTGCCTCTTAACTTTCGGACCATACTAAAATGCCAACTTTAGAAAATCCTCTATAAAGGTGATAAAACAGATACCGTCTTTTGTCTCTCTGATGGTAAGGTTTCGTCATGTATTATTGTTAGCTTAAGGTTTATACTTAACAAATTTGATAATAACTGTATAATATTTTAAAATTTAAATTAAATTTATTTCCTTGTACAATTAATTATCTTATTCTAAAAAGGAAATAAAATCATAATAAATACGTTTTCTCTTGCAGGAACCTTCTTTATGAACTTACCTTATTAAAAATGGTTTATCCGAAAAGATCCTACTAATTATGAGGGTCATATATTAGCTCTGTGATTATTGGAAGATTTTGGGAAAAGATGACATCAAAGTTATTTAGAGTTAAATCCATCCAGTTTACTAAAGATGCAAGTGAAGCAACAACTAGTTGAAGGAATTGATTATTTAAGAAAGAGCGACAACACTTATGAAGAGAACGAACATATTCGGATTGTCAAAACATTTTGAGCAACATCTATGCTATTGAGAATCATATCATTACTATCATGCTTTAGAAAGTGAAATCACTCTATCAAGTGAAAAATTGTTATTTTGTTTTTCTATGAGCTTTTTAAAAGCTTGTTATACATTTCGATTGTGGAAGGTTAGAGAACCTTGAAAAATATGTACTTATAAGTTTGGAGAGGCTCGTTAGATTTGATTCTCTGTTTTTATAGTGAAACACTTAACTTGGATACTTGAGGACTAGAAGTAGGCTTAGGTTGTAAGCCGAACCAGTATAAATTGATTGCGTTTTTCTTTTTTCTCTCTCTCTTAACTTTTAAATTTCTGCATTATATTGTGTGTGTATTGTTTTTTAACAAGAGTCTCCTTCACTTTTATAAGAGGCTCCTTCTATTTTCAATTTGCAAGAGGTTCCTTTTAGTTTTAACAGGTGCCTTCAGTTTTTAAATTGTTTTAGCAAGATTTTTCATTCAATAGATTCCCGTCGTTGAAGCAGGGTCCTATCGCACAAAAGGCTCCTATTGCCTAACAAGCTCCTGTCATTTAAAAAGTCTTTATTGTCTGACAAGCTCCTACTGTCTTCATTTAACTAGGATCTGTTTATTATATGCACTGAAAGAACTTGCCAAAATTTTTATACACACAATTCACCCCCTCTTGTGTGTGTTTGCTTTATCAATTGGTATTAAAGCAATGTTTTACATTTTTGTGTCTTAAAGCATGTGATTGATCATGGAAAACACCTTGAGAAGTTTTGAAGGACAATCTATTTTAAAGCCTTCTTACTTCAATGGAAACAACTACTCATACTGTAAAGAGCGAAAGACCATATATCTCCAATCTGTAGATATCAAAGCGTGGCAAGCAATTAAAGTTGGTGCTACAATTTCCACTTTCGATAATGTAGAATTATGGACTAATGTTGATAGGATAAATGCACAATTAAACTCTAAGGCAAAACATCACCTGATATATGCGTTGCCTCTAGAATAATATCAAAAGATATCCTACTACTCTACGGCAAAAGAAATTTGGGACAAACTTCAAGTCACGTTTGAAGGAACAAATGAGGTAAAGAAGTATAGAATAATTCTTTTAATGCATTAAATAGAAACTGCAAAAGAAATGTGAGATAAACTTCAAGTCACGTTTGAAGGAACAAATGAGGTAAAGAAGTATAAAATAAGTCTTTTAGTTAATAAGAAACTATTGGTATGAAACAGGGATAGACCATAGATGAATTCTTCAGACACTTCAACAACATCATCACGGTCCTAAAGAACATAGGAAAGATATATCTCAATGATGAGCTTGTAACGAAGATTCTAAAGTCACTACTAAAGGAATAGAGGCCTAAGATGACAGCTCTAGAAATTACAACATATCTAGACACTATTTCACTCGACTGGCTACGAGGAAACTTGATGATCCATGAAACTGAGCTTAGGTGACATAAAGGATCCTCCTATAGAAGAGGAATAACATCAAAAGCAGCCTGGTCAGATGAGAATTTCGAAAGCTTTGAAGGAGAAGAGCCTGAAGAAGTCAGCAACGTTTATCTTATGGCTAAATTAGGAGATGATAAGGTATATTATTCTGACTCTGATATTGAAGTTGATGAATTGAAAATAAATATTATGAATTGTATGATCAGTATAAAAGGTTAACAGTGAAGCATTTCAAAGAAGTTAAGAAGTCTAAGAGCAATGATGTATCTCTAAAGAGTAAGATAAAATCATTGGAATCTGCAAATGAGAATTTGGTTACCAAGAATATATCTCTTGAGGTTGAGAATAAGCAAAAGGTTTCTAAAAAGGAAGTATTAGAGGAAAGAGTGGTTAAGTTGGAAAATACATTGCTAAAAACTGATTTTGAAAGGGTGAGACAATTAGAAAAAAAGTTGCCACCTTAGAACTTGAGAAAGAGAAAAGTATTGGAAATATCTTATCTCTAGAAAAAAAATCTGGCAAATTTCATTGATGGAAGGAACAACCTTGATGCATTACTTGGTAGTGGTAAATGCGTTTTTGATAAAGTTGGAATAGGATACAATAAAAACAACAATATCAGACCATACAAGAACTTCTTCATCAAATCCAGTAACAACTATAGTCAAAATAGCAGGAACTTGGTACATGGTAGAAATTATAGCAACTCTCATTCATCCGTTTTGTGCAATTATTGTGGTAAACACGGTCATATAAGTCATTCTTGTAATTTTTGTAAAAAGAAATTAAATCAAATGTATGTTTGGAGGCGAAAGGTCAACGTACTAACCCAGAAGGACCTAGAAAAATATGGGTACCTAAAATGAGATAATGCTTTCTGCAGATATATTTCTAGACGGAGACAACAGAGAATCAATGGATAGTTGATAGTGGATTTTTGAGACATATGACAGGTGAAATATCACACTTCAACTACATTGAAGGAAAAGACGAAGGTAATGTTGTCTTTGTAGCCAAAAATAAAGCAAAGGTAACTACAATTGGTAAAATTAGTAATTTTGACTCTACTTTTATTGATAACGTTCTCTTTTTTAATGGTTTGAGACAAAATTTGTTGCGTATAGGTCAACTATTTGACAAAGGTTACAAAGTCATTTTCTATGCATCTCATTATGAAACTGTTGATATTCATAATGATAATATTGTATTTGTTGGTCCTAAATATCAAAAAATATATTGTGCTTATCTAGAAGATATCCTCACAAAATGTTAAGTGTTTTGTCTCTCTATAAAAAGATTCGTTTATTTGGCACATAAGATTTGGATATGTCAGAATGAGTATGCTATCAAAATTGTCTAAAAACGAGTTAGTAAGAGGACTGCCGACCTTAAAGTTCGAAAGCAATTAGGTTTGTGAAGCTTGTTAAAAAGGTAAACAAGTCAAAAGTAGCTTTCCTCCTAAAAATATGGTGTCTACTAGCCAACCACTTAAACTTGTGCACATGGATTTATTCGGTCCAACTAGGACTTAAAGTTTTAGTGGTAAACATTACGGTTTTGTTCTAGTAGATGATTACTCCAGATTCATAAGGGTTTATTTTTTATCAAATAAGGATGATGTTTTTGAAGTGTTTGAGAAGTTTTGTAGAAAAATTTAGATGAAAAAAGGGTACTGCAAACTTCAATTCAAAGTAATCATGGAGGAGAATTTGATAACAAAAAGTTTGAAGAATTATGTGATAGCAATGGTATAACTCACAACTTCTCTTATCCAAGGGTGCCTCAACAAAATGGAGTTATAGAGAGAAATAACAAAACTTTGGTTGATATGGCTAGGACCATACTGTGTGAAAGTGGACTACCTCATGGATACTAGGCAGAAGTAGTATCGACGATCTATTATGTGCTTAACAAATGTCTTATAAGACCTATTCTGAAAATGACCCCCTATGAGCTGTGGAAAGGAAGAAAACCAAATGTTGCTTACTTTCTAGCTTTTGGCTGCAAGTATTTCGTTCTAAACACTAGAAAAGACAACCTTGAAAAGTTAGATGCGAGTTCAGACGAAGCTATTTTTCTGGGATATAGTACTTCCAATAAAGGATTTAGAGTATATAATAAAAGAACAAAGAAGATAGAAGAATCAATACATGTGGTATTTGATGAAGCACTACCATCGACAATAGCAACTGATTCATATGATGAAGAGCATTTTTGGATTCCTAAAATACATCGAAGAATCCAACTACACCAGTAATACCCTCAGAATTACAAAATCAAGAAAGCCCCTTTGAAGTTAGAACAGAGCAGACTCCTTCATCTCAACAGAAGCCTATGCAATGAAAAATACTGAGAGAATGGAGAGGTCTTGATACATATCAATCTATTCTTGGAGATCCCTCTAAAAGTCTAAGAACAAGATCATCGTTCAAGAACAACTTTGTGGTTCTCATCTCATAAATAGAACTAAAGACCGTTAAAGAAGCCCTTACTGACGAAAATTGGGTTTTAGTTATGAAAGATGAACTAAATTAATTTGACAAAAACAAAGTCTGGAATATAGTACCTTATCCTCAAAATAAGTCATTCATTGGGACTCGGTGAGTATTTTGAAACAAACTTGATGAAAATAGTAAGATGGTAAGAAACAAGGCTAGATTTGTAGCTCAAAGTTACAATCAATAGGAAGGTATTGATTTTGATGAAACTTATGCACCTATCGCTAGATTGGAATCAATTAGAATTTTACTTGCCTTTGCATGCTATAGAAACTTCAAGTTGTTCCAAATGGATGTTAAAAGTGTTGTTCTAAATAGATGTTAAAAGTGCATTCTTAAATGTTTACATTAACGAAGAAGTATTTGTTAAGCAACCCCCAAGTTTTGAAGATGAAAACTATCCAGATTACGTGATAAAGTTAACTAAAGCCACAGGCTCCTCAAGCTTGGTATGAGAGGTTAAGTAACTTTTTGCTTGAGAATAACTTTGAAAGAGGAAAGATCGATAAAACCTTATTTATTAAGAGAAAGGAGAATGATTTACTCATAGTGCAAATATATATTGATGACATA
The DNA here is from genome assembly GCA_026413385.1 of Erythroxylum gracilipes. Lineage (NCBI taxonomy): Eukaryota > Viridiplantae > Streptophyta > Magnoliopsida > Malpighiales > Erythroxylaceae > Erythroxylum > Erythroxylum gracilipes. The sequence continues at coordinate 27,033,040 of JANZLC010000001.1, forward strand.
ATATTTGGTGCTACTAATCCATCATTCTGTGAAGAATTCTTAGCATTAATGTAGGGAGAGTTTGAAATAAACATGATGGGAGAATTATCATTCTTTCTCAAATTATAAATCAGACAAACAAAAAATGAAATCTTCATCAACCAAGAAAAATACACAAAGGAACTCATCAAGAAATATCATTTTAAGAATGCCAAACTGATGGGTACTCCCATGTACACTGGAACTAAACTTGATAAAGACGAAGAAGGCAAAGCTACAGATGAGACAAAGTATAGAGAAATGATTGGATCACTATTATATCTTTCAAGCTCAAGACAAGACATTATACTTAGTGTGTGTCTTTGTGCACGCTTTCAATCAAATCCAAAAGAAAGCCACCTTCAAGTGGTTAAAAGAATCTTTCGATATCTCTACGGAACTATTGACTTTGGTGTTACGTTATCAATTTGTGCTTATTTTGTACTTAATTCTCTTTAATGTGTTGAAATTATTATTCAAAATTAATGAAATTGTCTTCTAATTGATTGCAAATGATTTTCAACACCTTAGAGATGAAATTGAATCAAAAAGATGAAAAAGAAACAAAGAAAATCCGAAATTCCAAGTCTGGCAACAATTCAGTCACTAAGCGTAGGCACGTGCAAGGATGAAATTAATTTCCAGATCTGCTTTCAAAATTTGAATCTGATTCTTTTGAGATTTTCATAATCTTTTAAAATCAGATTGATGGAGATTCAAAATCTGAACATGTGGAAAATGCGATCTGCAAGATAGGATGAAAAAGGAAGGGATCGGGAGGCATTAAAAGGAGCAAAACGTTACTGTTCATACAGACACATTTTAGGAGTAGTTTTGACATTTTTCTGCATTCTTCTTCTGTTCTTTTTAACATATAGTTTAGGGATAGTTTTTCACTTTTTGCAGTTTTTCTTCTTTTGCTCTCGACGACAGTCATTAGAGTTAGCATAGTTTACATTTTCTGCAGCTTTTCTTTGAGTTTTAGTTTACATTTTCTACAATTCTTCTTCAATTTTTCTGGACGGCCACTTTTGGTTTTTGATTTCTGCACTTTTCTTCTAGGGATTTTCGTATTCTTTAGGAAAAGACCAAGGATAGAGACTATGTGTTTTGTTATTTCTTTGATTTCTACTTTCGTTATGAAGAGCTAAACTTCTTTTCTTGGTTGAAGGGAACCTTGTTATCATCTATTATGAGTAAGATGTTTCAATAAAGTTTGTTTCATTGATGAATATTGAATATCTTCTAATTTACTTTTTCTAATTGAATTGATTGATTTCTAGGTGTGCAACTAGGGATTGATTTGTTCAACAGTTAGTTTAATGAAATATGACTTCAATTTTGTTAATCACAAGTAGCAATTAGGATTACCTTCTTTACGTTAAAGTTGGAAATTCTAAGAAGATATTCATCTTGATTAATTACATGTCGTACATGTATTATCTTGTTCATTGGTTTCTTAGTTCTTAACACTATATTCAATTAAATCTACGATCGTATCTAACCTCTTGTTTAATAAGAATGCTAGGTTGTTTAACCAGACATTATACTTAGTGTGTGTCTTCGTACACGTTTTCAATCAAATCTAAAAGAAAGCCACCTTCAAGCGGTCAAAAGAATCTTTCGATATCTCCACGGAACTATAGACTTTGGACTATGGTATCCAAAAGTTGATTCATTTGAGATATTGGGCTATTGTGATGTGGAGATAAAGTTGATCGAAAAAACACAAGTGATCACTGTCAATTTCTTGGCAGATGTCTAGTATTTTGCTCCTGCAAGAAGAAAAATTGCATAGTGCTTTCGACGACTGAAGTGGAATACATAGCAGCTACCAGCTGTTGTGCTCAAATCTTATGGATGAAGCATCAACTATATGATTTTTCTCTAAACTTTTCCCATATTCCTTTAATATGTGATAATACGAGTGCTATAAATCCTTCTAAAAATCGTGTGCATCATTCTAGGACTAATCATATAGAAATCAAACATCATTTTCTTAGAGATCATGCTTTCGAAGGAACCATTGATCTTTTTCATGTTAATACTGAGAATCAAGTAGCGACATTTTCACCAAGCCACTCTCTGAAGATAGATTTTGCATATTAAGAAAAGAGCTTGGTATGTGCAAACTCTTTAATATTATTTCTGTATGAATATTCTCTGCTACTTGTCTTTGCAAATTCTCTTTAGGAAAAATCTTCACTTACTGTGTCATTTTTTTCATTATGTTTTATTTCCTCCCTATAATCTATTTCTTTTTGATAATGACAAAGGGGAAAGTTTATATGATATATTTTTGCATATATGATGATATATTTCTAAATGCATATTTCTCAATACTGCTCGAATATATATGCGATTGATTATATGTTGTTGAAATTATGAAAATAAGTGACATATAAACGATATGTTCCTTTCTTAAGAAACACTGCTGCTAATTATGACTAAACGTATAAAAGTCACAGGTATCTTTTGAAATCATCTATCATCTTTTTTAATTTTGAAAAATATATCTATTATTGCTTGTCATCATAAAAAGGAGGAGATTGTTGGCTCAAGGTTTATAATTAACGACGATTTTGATGATAATTGTATAATATTTCAAAATTCAAATTGAATTTATTTCCTTGTACAATTATCGGTCTTATTCTCAAAAGGAAATAAAATCATAATAAATACGTTTTCTCTTGCAAGAACTTTCTTTATGAATTTACCTTATTAGAAATGATTTATCCGAAAGGATCTTATTAATTATGAAGGTCATATATTAGTTCCGTGATTACTGGAAGGTTTTTGGAAAAGATGACATTGTAGTTATTCAGAGTTAAATCCATCCAGTTGATTAAAGATGCGAGTGAAGCAATAACTAGTTGAAGAAATTAACTATTTAAGAAAGAGTGACAACACTTATGAAGAGAACAAACATATTCAAACTGTCTAAACATTTTGAGCAGCATCTATACTCTTGAGAATCATATCATTACTATTAAGCTTTAGAAGGTGAAATCACTCTACCAAGAGAGAAATTGTTATTTTGTTTTTCTATGAGCTTTTTACAAGCTTGTTATACACTTCAAGTATGGAATGTTAGAGAACCTTGAAAAATATGTACTTGTGAGCTTGGAGGAGCTCGTCAAATTTAATTCTCAGTTTTATAGTGAAACACTCAAGTTAGATACTTGGGGATTGGATGTAGGCTTGGGTTGTAAACCGAACCAATATAAATTGACTGCGTCTTTTTTCTCTCTCTTTAACTTTTAAATTTCAGCATTATATTGTGTGTGTGTTGTTTTTTAACAAGAGGCTCTTTCACTTTTATAAGAGGCTCCTTCTGTTTTCAACTTGCAAAAGGTTTTTTTTCAGTTTTAACAGGTACCTTCTGTTTTTAAATTGTTTTAACAGGATTTTTCATTCAGTAGACTCCCTTTATTTAAGTAGGGTCCTATCCTACAAAAGGCTCCTATTGCCTAACAAGTTCCTGTCGTTCAAAAAAACTTTATCGTTAGACAGGTTCCTACTGTTTTTATTTAACTAGGATTTTTTTATTATACGAATTGAAGATTAAAAAGTTATTAGACTATTTTTTAAAATTAATTTTACTATTTTTAATGATGTTTTATTTAAAAAATGATGTTTTATTTTGCTATTAAAATAACAACTTAAGTTTAATAGAATCTAAAGTTAGATTAAAACAAAAAAAGTTATTTCAGCTTAACTTGATTCATTATTATTTTTAAAAAGAGATCCAACTATCATTTAACTTTCATACATATTTATAAAATCAGGATGGGAATAAAAGCAAAGTTATGAATACCATACCGGACTCGGTATCGGATTGAGTTCTGGAACGGAACTGTACCGGTACCGTTTCAGGTAATTTTTTAAATTTATAAAATAGTCCCTAAAATTTTTAAAATTTACAAAATAGTCCATTAGTATATTGTACTGTTGTACTGTATAGTTTACTAGTTTAATGTTTACATCAACCATGTTTTCAAAAATCTTAATAATAAATAATAATGACAATTAAACTTTATATATATCTTTATTATATTCTAATT
>JANZLC010000001.1:27058693-27073072 GCA_026413385.1 Erythroxylum gracilipes
TTATTTTAAATTCAAATACTTATTTTTCTTAAAAATGGCGTTTATAATGAAGAAAAGTACCTATTAACCTTCTAAAAGTCTACTCAAACAGTATTTTGACTGTCAAAAAAATCATATCTATTAAAGAAGTGTTTTTTATTTTAAATTCAAATACTTATTTTTCTTAAAAATGGCGTTTATAATGAAGAAAAGTACCTATTAACCTTCTAAAAATCCACCCAAACAGGTACTAAAAGGCATAAAGAGATCATTGATTTACTGGTTTGATGGAGATATTCACCGAATCATTATCATAATAACTATAGAAGAAGAATAAAAGAAATAATTTTGACATTTTCCATATGTTCTAATTGTGTCAATCTACGTAGAAACATCATTTTTTCATCCATTACGTCTTTGTCATGATTTCTTTTCTTCAATTTCTTCTGCAAATGGTAAATTTCCATGATAGCATTTAAGAATAAAAATTTGACATTTTGATTTTGATTTTGATTTTGATCGACACATGTCATTGATTGGATGTGGTCATAATGATTGATGGACTGAAGATTAAGAAATTATTTGACTAAGAATTGGAGTGAAAGCAGAAGGTCAAAAGATTGTGGCGCCTAAAGATTGAAGATAAGTGGCTTCTTTTAGTCTGTACTCCGTCTTCGATCATCAGTTTGACAATTACTTTGAAACATCAATTTTTCATCCATCATCTAGGCTACGTGTCCACGGCGCCCTTTTGTCAATTTCTTTGTAGTAAATTTCCATGATAAGAAGACAAATTTGAAATTTTGGTTTTTATTTGCACATCCCGTTGATTGGATGTGTTCCTAACAATTCATGGTACAGGCATTTACAAACTCACACGCAAGGTATGATAAGTTAACATTGAGTCGAAGACTAAGGTTCAATTTGTGGAGAGTCAAAAAATATTTTTTCATCGCAAAAACTATTTTAAAAATAAGTGTTTAGTCGTAAAATTCAAACGCCCTTTTTTTAATAGAAATAACTTTTTTAGAAACTAAAATATAACTTTTTAATAAGCTCAAATTTGGAGCTTTAAAAAAAAGTACTTTTTTAGTAGATTTTTAAATCAATTAATGAATCTATTTTTTAGTCTCTTTTGCCGTTATGTTTTACACATAATTCTCACAATACCCACAAACTCATCTTAACATTTATTTTGAGAATTATATAATATTATTTGACTTTTTTTAATATGTTTTAATATTTATTTTTTATATTAGTTTTACTTATGTTATAATTCATATAAAAGATTTGGTTAGATATATTTTCATATATGTTTCGTATGGTTTAAAATTATATAATAATTAATATGTTGTGCTTTGTATATTGTTTAATATAATTTAAATAATATTTATATGCATAAATAATTTTAACTACAAAATAAAATATAGTTAAAATTAAAATTTCTTTTTATTTTTATATTGCCAAACAGTCAATTGTATGAAGCTCTTTTAAAAAAGTTATTTTTTAAATGACAAACAAACAGTCAACTGACTTCTTAGAAAAGCTTTTCTCATAAAAGCTCTACTGATAAAACCTATACTAGTATAAGCTCATCCAAACAGATACTAAGTCTAATTCGATCCAGTTTAAGATAGAATGTTGTTTTGTACGACTTGTTTCAGTGGTTCGACCCTGTTGTCATTCATATAAATAATTGAATATGTTATTAAAAGACCATGTAACAATTTTTATGAGCAGATCTGGAGGAAAATTTTAATTACTGTTCACAATATTTTGCAGACATGATTATTCCTCAGAGTCAGAAACTACTGTTTTGAAGGAATAATTGCCCAAAATTAGCTATGTTTGCTTTTGTTTGATTTTGAATTTCAGAACCTTTCATGGTTAATTCGTGAAAAGAAATTAAAAAGAATATTGCTTTACTTTTAAATTTTCAAAAATTGACTTTTCAAAATAGAAAAGCAAAATTATATTATTATTATTATTAATTATGTGTACATTAAAAAAGAGTGAATTGGAGAGGCAAAGAGAAAAATCATTTATGGTCATTAAATTGAAAGAGAGGAGGAAAGAAACAAAAAAAGAAACTAATTAGGTGATGTCGAGAGTGAGGAAACAAAACAAAAAAAAAGTGAAAGGAAGAATGAGAATTTATTTATAAAGAAGTAGTAACTTTTTTAATTTTAGTGAAATTGTTCTTCTCTTATATTATTTTCAAATAATGAAAGTTAATAATAATAATGATGATAATGATGATGATGGTGATGATAATTATAATAATGATGATAATAATAATAATAATAATGATAATAATACTTGCAAACCTTAGCTCTCAACAAGTTGAATTAAAGGATTTGTAATATTATAATTGGTTAGATCGAGCTTTTTTAAATAAGTTTTTTTGAAAAGTAAGCAATGAATTCATTATAAAAATGTGGAAATTATAGACTGTAAAAATATGTAACTACAATAACTTGAAATTCAAAAGTAGCATGCAATTATACACTTTAATATAATTAGAAATGCATTGTTGATCAACAATAACCATGATTGTCATTCTTAGTTTGAAGTAAAATTGTATCCATCCATACTCTTTGAACTCTTCTGCCTTACCAAAGATTCTAGTATTTCTTATCCTCCATATATAACGCACTAACATAGCAAAGCCCATCCTGAAGACCTTTTGATCCTCCCTGTTCGTCCATCTTAACTCATTGGCCCAAGATAAACAATCTATCCAGCTAAGATTTTGGTTTTGTAGTCTAAAAAGGTTGAGAAATGCATTCTATATTGGCTTATTATGAAAGCACTCAAAGAATATGTAATCTAGTGTTTCATTCACTCTAGAACATAAAGGGCAACTTGGGTCAAGAATTTGAAATTTGATCCTATCTCCAGTTCCTAATTTATGTAGTGCAGTTTACCATAAGATAAAAGACTGAGTTGGTGATATACCTGAGCTCTATATGAGAGTGAGGAAAGGGAATTTGACTATAGGACCTAGTAATAATTGCTTGCAGTATTGAGCAGTAAATACATGGGACTTGTGAAGTTCCCATCTGATTACATCCTCTTTGGCTTGGTCCAGAAGATATGTAGGCGAGTGTTTTATAATCATTCCAATTCTTCTACTTCTATGGAAAATCCAATGCCATTTATTGTTTTGAATTGACAATTGCACTTTAGTATCTTCTGGAATAGATTCTCTTAATGCTGGAAAGAGTGGAGTATTATAGAGGAGGCCCAATCCATGTCAATGATCAAACCAAAAAGAAGTGCTTACCCCATTACAAATGTATTGCTAAATGTGAGGGCACATGAATGATCTTGTGTGCAAAATCTGTCGAAGGTATGAGCTACCATTGTTCACATAGTTTACCTTCTCCTCTGTCAATGTTGCCTCGATATTGATACAACCGCTGCTATATGTCCAAATCTACTACAAAGAGTGCAAGGATCCCTATTAGACTTGTTGTCATTTACCAATGAATTCAACTTCTTATTAATCTCGGCAACTTGGTAGGCCATGTCAGATTTGAAACCCACTTCATTCAGAGTAACAGCCTTGCTCCTAGTTACCTTACAATGTGAGTTCTCTACAACTTTCTTGAAAATATTCCACAATTCTTGGGAACTCAGGTCACTGATATTCATTGCTTACTTTAAGTTGAATTAAAGGATTTGTAATATTATAATTAGTTAGATCGAGCTTTTTTAAATAAGTTTTTTTGAAAAGTAAGCAATGAATTCATTAAAAAAAGGTGGAAATTACAGACTGTAAAAATATGTAACTACAACAACTTGAAATTCAGAAGTAGCATGCAATTATACACCTTAATATAATTAGAAATGCATTGTTGATCAACAATAACCATGATTGTCGTTCTTAGTTTGAAGTAAAATTGTGTCCATCCATACTCCTTGAACTCTTCTGCCTTACCAAAGATTCTAATATTTCTTATCCTCCATATATAACGCACTAACATAGAAAAGCCCATCCTGAAGACCTTTTGATCCTCCCTGTTCGTCCATCTTAACTCATTGGCCCAAGATAAACAATCTATCCAGCTAAGATTTTGGTTTTGTAGTCTAAAAAGGTTGAGAAATGCATTCTATATTGGCTTATTATGAAAGCACTCAAAGAATATGTAATCTAGTGTTTCATTCACTCTAGAACATAAAGGGCAACTTGGGTCAAGAATTTGAAATTTGATCCTATCTCTAGTTCCTAATTTATGTAGTGCAGTTAACCATAAGATAAAAGAATGAGTTGGTGATATGCCTTAGCTCTATATGAGAGTGTGGAAAGGGAATTTGACTATAGGACCTAGTAATAATTGCTTGCAGTATTGAGCAGTAAATACATGGGACTTATTAAGTTCCCATCTGATTACATCCTCTTTGGCTTGGTCCAAAAGATATGTAGGCCAATGTTCTATAATCATTCCAATTCTTCTACTTCTATGGAAAATCCAATGCCATCTATTGTTTTGAATTGACAATTGCACTTTAGTATCTTCTGGAATAGATCCTCTTAATGCTGGAAAGAGTGGAGTATTATAGAGGAGGCCCAATTTATGCCAATGATCAAACCACAAAGAAGTGCTTACCCCATTACAAATGTATTGCTAAATGTGAGGGTGCATGAATGATCTTGTGTGCAAAATCTATTGAAAGTTATGAGCTACCATTGTTCATATAGTTCACCTCCTCCTCTATCAATGTTGCCTCGATATTCATACAACCGCTGCTGTATTTCCAAATCTACCACAAAGAGTGCAAGGATCCCTATTAGACTTGTTGTCATTTACCAACAAATACAACTTCTTATTAATGACGGCAACTTGGTTGGCCATGTCAGATTTGAAACCCACTTCATTCAGAGTAACAGCCTTGCTCCTATTTACCTTATAATGTGATTTCTCTGCAACTTTCTTGAAAATATTCTACAATTCTTGGGAACTCAGGTCACTGATATCCCCCCCCCCCTTCAAATCCATCAGAGTTTGGTTGTGATTCGTAAGACCATATTAAAAGAATTGAGTTAAAGAGTACATGTCAAATCCATGATGAGGGCATTGATTAAGGAGATAATTAAACCGTTCCCAAGCTTCATGAAATTTTTCTCCGTCCTTCTGCGAGAACCAATGTATCATCTTCCGGAGTTTCAGAGTTTTGTGTACTGGGTATCACTTCATCATGAAAGTCTCCATTACCTTCTCCCAAGTATCTATAGAATCTACCTCCAAACTCAATAGCCAATTTCTGGCTAAACCCTTCATGCAATAAGGAATACATCTTAACCTTAACTCATCTTCGGATAGTCCATACAATGGAAGAGTTTGAACTGTCGCATAAAAATCTCTTATGAAGGCTAGAGTATCTTCATTAGGCAACCTATTAAATTGTGGCAGTATAAACAAATGAATCTGTTTCAGCTCATAATTCCGTGCTATTGCAGTCAATCTAATGCAAGAGGGGTTCCCTGCAATAGATGGCATATGATAATCTCGAATTCTTCTTACTGCAGGGTTGACAACAACCGGCTCAGCTTGATTTGCCCCATGGAATTGCTCATTCCCCATATCTTGTTCTTTGTGCAGATCCGGAATTTGGTTATTGTTGGCCATGTCTCTTCTTCTTTGAGCGTTGTTCCTTCGACAAGTTCATTCAATTTTAGAATTAAACTCAACAAGTGGTTTTCTATTCAAACTTCTTGAATGCCCTAAGTGCAAACACTCCTGAAATCAAGGTGACCTTTGTATCAAAATAATAACTAGACTTAATAATAGCAGTTATAAACTAGTCCTCAGCAACGGTGCCAAAAACTTGGTTAACAAAATCTGCAAGTGCACAAAATCGTTCCTAGTACCTACAACTTAAGTATTCCAAGGTCGTCTCCCACAAGGACTAGATTACCTACTACCAACTTAATTTTAATTACTCGAACAACTTGACAAAGCAATTAAAAGGTGATTAGAGTTTGGTAGACTGTGAATTATGAAAATACTGAAAGATAACAATTGGGGGTAAATTGATGAATTACAATTAGGGTTTGGGGTTCACTAGCTCAAAAGATTGATTCATACATTATGAAATTGATTAAATGTAGGTTATAATAACAGTTGCGTAACTGTACTCATATTCTTTCTCAAGACATATAAGGGTATCTAACTAGTGGATTACCATTTCTCAATGTGCAAGCTAACTAGTTAAATCTATAAAGTGCAAGCAACCACAAGTTATCACACTAGCTTCGGATATCTCTATCTCTAAGTCTAAGGTGTTTATCTTTCTAGAGCATAAATCATACTTCACCTCTTAGTCCATCATATGATTCCTAAGATTGCATCTATGGAGATCAAGCATAGAGACAACAATAAAATACAAGAGAGACAAACATAACCCTAGAACTTTCATTCAACATTCAACCATCCATGAAATTCAAATCAATCCCTAAGTAGGCTACATCCCTCACCCTAAATGAGGTTTTGTTCCAAAACATGATACTAAAAGTCATACACATAAAGATGCTCAACATTTAAGAAAGAGTAGAGAGAGAATGTGGGAAGAACACAAGACAAGGCTGTCTCCAATCCTTGATGCCAATCCCCAAAACTTCCTCTCTTCCTCTTAATTTATGTCTCCTTAAGTGGTAACCTCGTTTTTTTGTCCAACCCCTAAATTAGGTCTTCAGAATGAGTATTTATAGTGTCTTGGGTCTAAAGAATCCTAGTTTTTACTAAACAGGGGAAGGCAAGATGTCTTTAGGCCGTCAATGTCTATTAAACTGGCATTCTCGAGTCTCTAGAGGTGAAGTTGGCAGGCAATATCCGTTAACCAGACATTCTCGGGTTTGGAAATGCATTTTGGCAGGCAATGGTCGTTAAATAGACATTCTCGATTTTGGAAGTGCATTTTGGTCTGGCGATGTCCGTTAAACGGACATTCTCCCCATTCACAAAATTCTCACTTTTGACCCTTCAGTCGACAGAATCTCTTCTTGTAGTCTTCACCGAAGTTTAGCACTCGAAGTCCTCTTTGAAAGCATCCTTGAGTGACCTTAATCCGACACCCACAATAAAATTTATGCCTTTCAGTCCTGAAATCTATCCATTTGTACCTATCAAGCAACAAAGTTGAAATGTGTGAGAATTGACCAATAAAACTTCAAATTCTTATAGAAATAAGTCAAATTACTTCCAATTCACCCTAAAATCTTATAAGAATAATTTGACTTGTCAGATCCACCGAATTCTAGACTTCTTCTGAAGTTGTGAAATATAAGTGTTAAGGGTTTTTTGATACTTTTTGAGGTCAGCAGCTTTCTCTTTCTCAATGAGTATACATCAGAAGGGTTATTTTCCAGTTGTTTTTAAGTGATTAATAACTCTGTCATGGCTTGTGATACAAAGGTCACCTTGGGACTCAAACTTTCACTAAAGTTGATCGCTAACACCCTTTGCATGACAGTCTCACTTAGGTCTACTTAAGCAAGACTTCAGCCTTCAACGACTCTCGTAGTGTTTACCTCGCACAATTGAGGAAACAATGCTACGGAAACAATAAGAAAATAAAGGCAACAAGGAAATAAACGAAATATGGTAAAACCAACCTTTATATTACTTTCCCTCAAAAGAATAGAAGGAATGCTCTCTTTGATTGAATGAGAAGAGCAAAACTCGAATGAGCTATATATAAGCACTCTAACTTGGAAGCCAAGTTACATTTAGAATCTCACTTAAACTGTACTGCCTAAGATCGTGCTAAGATCATGTCTATCTCTTTCAGATTACATTACGTGGACCAATTGGATGACACCCTCATCTAAATAGGACTCTAAGTGATAAGATAGAATCTACAAAATAATATAAAGATAAAGTTTACATTCAAATATGAAACTAGCATCCTTATCCTCGAAGATCTCCACTATCTTCAGATGTTGAGTCCCACTGTAACTTTAACTCCTAGTTGTTGCCACATCATTCAAGCTCTCTCCACGATCTCTATCCGCTGATGATGCAGTATGATCTTGTCGAAGCCCACATAACACACTAGCCTGGTCCAATGCTTCCCATAATAAGTTTGCTAGTCATGGTCCATTCATCCGAGCATGGGCCATGTCCTTAGTCCATCAAGTCATTAGTCGAGTCAATCTCCACAAGGTTCGAGACTCTACCAAATTTCGCACCAAGTTCGATCCTACTCGCCCATGTTTGCTTTAGTATTTTCGCATGTCTCCCTCATGCGTGTAATCCAGCTAACCTTCCACCAAAGGCGCATCGTGAAGGTCGTTAAGAAGTACTTCGAAGTTTAAAGGTCTAACAACTTGTGCTTTATCAATCTTCATAGGATCTGTGACTCCCCTCAATAGTTTGATACATTCAGATTTAATGAACTTCAGAATTTGCACACATTGATATGCTTTGGATCCCTAAAATCTTGTAATAAGAGCATCAACAATAATTGAATCAAGTAAAGGATGTTTTAAGAAAGAATTGAAGAACATAAATAGAGATCACCTTTTCACCGAGCTTTCTGTGATGTGGACTTTGATTGGAGAGTGATCTGAAAAGAGAGGCTCCCTAAACACTACATAACTCTCTATCATTTTGGTGAGCCACTGAGCATTCACTAGGCATCTGTTTAGTTTCATCTGAATCAAAGCTGCACCCTGTTGATGGTTGCTCCACGTATAAATAAGACCCTAAAATTTGAGGCTACTAATCCCAGCCTCGATGTGAGTTCAATTAACTCTTTCGTATTTGCATGAGTTATGCTTCTTCTTTTAAAAGATTCAGATGGAGAAAGAAGACAGTTAAAATCTCTTGCAAGCATCCAAGGAGTTGTAATGCTCGATTCAATGGTGTGCAAATCACTCTATAAATTAGCTCTTTGAAACTCCCAATTGTGCTCATATATTGCAGTAATAGCTAAAGGCATTTTGTGTGCTTTCAAAATGAGTTCACAATGGATGAGTTGGTCAGTGCAAAACCAGTTGGATAGAGTCAGAAAAACTAGGTCCAGTGCAATTATGATATTGCCGTTTGTTTATTAGGACAATTGGTGATGGAATTTTAGAATATAAATGATAGAAAGAAGAGTGAGTAGAGAAGATGAAAACAATGAGATAAAAGGAAATCATACTAACTCAAACAATTAAATAAATCATCAGAACAAGGTCTTATATAAGGTGTATGCATAGCGGACAACATGGGTCACAAAAGTATTAATAAAAGCTACCCACTACTAATACCATGACTCAACAACTTATTGACTTCTTAAAGACTTGGACAACTAAATAACCTTGCTAAACATGTGACATAAATCAAACTAATTCTTAAGATAATCTAAGACCTATTCTAAAGGAATTTAAACAACTCTAAAATTTGAATTAATTCCCAACAATTGAGTCCTCTAACGTTCCATATTGTATCAATCATGAGAGGAGTTTGACTTTGGTCTTCCCCTCTTACTACTTGACCCGATAAGCCATTGATTTGTTTTCTGTTTGGAGGCCTCTGTTTTGCTAGTGGATTCGGCTGTCTCATTGTTATTGGTGATGGACACATTTCTCCTCCTTCATCCTTGTTCAGTGTATCGGTCGAGCATTGCCTGTTGTGAGTTTCTTCATCTCCAAGAAATTTTTGTTGTATAGGTAAGTCAATCTGGGAATTTCCTTTTGGCCGTTGATTAACGGTGGGACTCGATATATTTGTATCAGAATAATCTGCTCTCCCCCATCATTTTAGACTGATAAATCCCTTCCTAATTAGTGCAATTCTTCTCACTCGTCACCGAGGCTTCATGCAGATCCTGGTTTACATTTTTCCCATGAAGGGTAGCTTCCAGTTGTGAATTACTTCACTCTCCAGGTAGTTTGCCGAGCTGCTATTGGTTGCCACTTTATGAGACTTAGTGTCTAACAGAGGAATCAAGCCATCAGCACCTTTATCTTCTTCTTTAGGTTTATTTTTTTTAGGGACTCCTACCCTGGTCGTGTCCTTCATGTGGGGCTTCCACGGGTAAGACAAAAGTATTTTGCCTTCAATCAGCTTGCCATCTTCACCATACCTCATTATAGGTATGGTTTCGGGCATGCGTTTCTTTCTTTCAACTTCAACATAGACCCTGGCGTAACCCAACTGCTTGCTGTTCACTGTGTTTCATCCATGGGGAGAGGTATGCCGATGTAACTAGCCAAGTAGCTTAAGCCTTTCGATGGCCAATACTCAAGAGGAACCTTATGCATATTGATCCAAATAGGTAATGTTCTAATCTCTGATCTATCCAACTTAAAACCAACTTCCCATTTTCGCAAGAATGAAGGTTTACCTTGAATATGCCAAGCCCTAAGATCCATCACCTTTGTCGCCGTTTCAGCTGAAGAGAACCGAAATATGAATAAGTCATCCTCTGTGATGAGACATGAGAGTGGTCTAAAGACCCCTTATTTTCCAGTTGTGATCTACCCATCGGTGAACAATGGGGTATGCCATCCTCTTGTCAAGAAAGTAGCCTACAAGGGACGATTGCCATTTGGTTGCTCCTAACTGCAACACAGCTTCCGGCAGAGAGATTAGTCCCTCTGCAACACCAGGAATGAACCTCAAGTTTCTGGGTCTCCTACAACGCGACTCCACGTCAGTTTTTCTGCCTTCTACAGTGAGCTGTGAGAAGGAGAGGGTGCAGAGGGCTGATAACAGAGAAAAGTCTTCTGTCATCATTGGAGGAGATGGAGTTAAGGATCTTTTCTAAATAAGTTTAGGTTCAGTATAAAGTTGGATTGGATTTAAGTTATCTGAATTAAAAAATCAAAATTTGATCCTTGTGCTATAAGTTCGATGAAGGACAAAGAAGCATTGAGTAGTCTATTTCTCTAAAGGAGTCTCTCATCACTTCAGCTCTTCAATAACCAGGGACCTACCATCATTTTCTCTATCACCCAGATGTTTGATAGACTGGTAAAGGAAGAGGAGAGATAACACATGAATAGAGGGTAGAGTGTGCCCAAAGTACCACAGTGCATTTTCTCAGAGTGGGCCAATGAAGAAAAACATAATAAAATATGGTACATGAACGTTAATCAAGGATGGACAACAATATAGTTTTGTTTGGTTGAGGAAGAGGTGGAGATAATGGAAAAGACTTATTCCGGCAAAAGAAGTTATTTCATCAATCTCAACGAGTGTGCTTGCAACAGGAGAAAACAGTAAGTAAGAAAAGGCCTAGATAAACATGAGTGAAGTTCCAAATACCTCATCAAACCCAGTTCATTTCTCTTTAGCTCTTTCTTTAGGACAATTGCCCTCTCATCTTTAAAAAACTCTCTCTAATAAAATAGAAAACCATGCAGAAATCATTCAATTGCTCAAAGACACTTAAATCCATGATACCCAGCCATCTTTATTAAGTCCATCACAGATCTAAATCTTTTACGAGGAGTATTAACAATTATGATATTCACTAAGAGCACTAAATTGATAATTATTATAATTAATATTTTTAAATTAGATTTATAAATTATTTGATAGCTTTATAAATTATAAATAAGAATGATTACTCCATAAATAACCATGTTTCTTCCTTAAAATATAAAATAAATTTTTTCTTTTTTCTTTTTAATTGTTATCGTCTTTTTCTCTCTTCAAATGTTCTTGTCTTTGATACAAGTTGTCAAGATTTACTAGTTTTAAGAATCAGACTAGAAGTTAAACCTCTAAGACAAAAGGTTTGAAGTTTGAAGTTTAAATGGTTCAACCGGTAATAGATCGTTATAAAATGGGCTAAAGATTAAATAAAATTAAAGAATTTAAAATATGATTAAAAGATATTGTCCTTACTACCGAAGAATTTGAAGTTTAATTAAAAATGAGGTTATTGAATGAAAACTAATTGATTTATTTTGATTTGTAAAAATTTATTAATTTATAAAAATTGACTAATTAATTAATAAACTGATCGATTTCTAACAATAAGAGTTATTAAAGTAAATCAAACTAAAAAATTAAAAACTAAATTAAAAAATTAAATAGTTCAAATTTTGTAAGATTGAATTGGCTGGAGCAGTTGAGTTTTTAAAACATTGGCTTTAATACCTCTATAAATAACCATTCATTCTTTTATAAAACATAAGATAAACTTATATTTCTCTCTCTCTCTCTCCAACTCGAGAAATGATATTGCTTGTGAAACCAATTACCCCAAGACCTCCTCAACACTATGAAACCAGGCCTATCTCATCAGGTAAGATTCTGTACATATGATCACTTATATTATCATCATCAACTTTGTGATCTTAACACATGCTTGTGTTTGGACATTGTCAATGAACAGGTGTTCGTTCTCAAACGTCTATCGATCGTAAGGTGATTCGTAAAGTTGCCTCCGTAAGATACAGATCATTCAATACTCCCATCTCTTCTGGTTCTTGCTCATTCAAAAATGGTGTTTGATTTGAATCATTTTGACATGCATGTGTTAGGATGAAGAGAAGTCAAGTAACGTAGTGAAGAGAGTAGCGTCGGAGGTTCTGAGGAACGTGAAGCCATCGGCTTCACCGTACGACACTGCATGGGTGGCCATGGTCCCGTCTCGAGAGGAGGAGAAGACGAGGAAGCAATCAGAACCATTGTTCCCGGAAAGCTTGGATTGGGTGATGAAACACCAGCAGCCTGATGGATCATGGTGCCTTGATGATGCACATCCATTGCTCGTCAAGGACTCTCTGTCCTCCACACTCGCTTGTGTTCTTGCTCTAAACAAGTGGAATGTGGGAGAACAACTTGTGAACAAGGGTAGGCCTTGTTCCTAATCTATGTTTGCGTGTTTAAATTAAATTATGTTAAAACTTATTACATAAAAAAGAATATTAAATATTTTTGGGATTATAATTTATTTGTTTGTTTTTTCAGGATTAGAATTTGTAGAGACCAATTTGTGGGCGGCTACTGATAGAAGACAACTTAAGCCTATTGGTTTTGACATAACATTTGGTGGTATGATCGAAAGTGCCTTAGAAAGCGGACTCAACTTACCTTTCGATCCGGTTCTGGTCGAAAGATTATTACGAGAAAGGAACACTCAAATTCAGAGGTTTTTTTTTTTAAATTATTTATCCATACCCATAGGTGTTTATTTTAAATAGTTAAATATTATAATTTTCTGATATTTATTTAAATATATTTTAATCTTTATTTTGTCTATAACAATTATGAACCTAATTATTTTTTACGATAAGAATGATTATTAATAATTTTAGTTATTGATAAAATTTTCAGATCATTTTTAATCTTTAAAAAATAGAAAATAATTTTTAAATCTTTCTATAATTTTTAAAATTTTTAATCTTTTAAAAAATATAAAATAACTCCTTGTTAGATACTTTTCAATTTCTATTGAAATTGCACTGAGCTATTTTAAATGTCAAATTTTCAACTATTACATTTTAAAAAATAAAATTATCAATTAATGAACATCATCAGGTACCGTATGGAAGGAAAAGAAAGGCATTTGACATATCTTTTGGAAGGATTGGGTTTGAGTGGAAATTATTGTGATTGGGAAATGGTGATGGAACATCAGAAGTGCAATGGGTCACTCTTCAACTCACCATCTGCAACAGCCGCCGCTTTGATGCACAACCATGATCATAAATGCTACGATTATCTTAAATCTGTTTTGGACAGATTTCACAACACAGGTATCTATGAAGATTTTTATACTATTTTTACTTATTTTTAAAGAATATTTTTTGTGTTTGATATCACTTAAAGCATAATAGATTATCAATACTTATCTTTTGTAAATTGTAACAAAATTCAGTATTAGGATTAAGTTGAAATAATCTTTCTTAAGATAATATGATAGAAATTCAATAAAAAATATTTTTAATACTCAAAATTCTATGATATTTATCTAATTTAAAATATTTTTAAAAAATATGGCACAATTCTCTTTTTTATTCTCTTTCAATTATGAATTAAATCAAATTTATTTTAATTTTAAGTAAATACGTCCTAATTTAATATAACTAATCAGATTGAAAATTGTTAAATTATAAAATCCGGTTCATGCCTTTTTTTTCTTTCTTATTATGAAGCATTTTAATTTTTTGATTTAACTTGAATATGGCCGACTTTATATAATTAATTGAATCTAACAAAACATTTTTAACTTATTAAATCAATTTAGAACCTTTTTATCACTCATATTTGATTTTGTTTTGGTTTGATTTATAGAAACTAATGTTCTTTTTTTTTAAGAAGTTCCCACAGCATACCCACTAGACATCTACATTCAACTTTGCACTGTTGACAACCTTCAAAAGCTAGTGATAGACCGATTTTTCCATGAAGAAATCCAAAATGCTATGGCTCATATTTACAGGTACTCTTC
>JANZLC010000001.1:27128283-27138548 GCA_026413385.1 Erythroxylum gracilipes
AATAGGAATTATGAATGATGAAATGTAGTTGAATGGTTAAGAATGATGTTGCATGAGAGGAAGTGAATTTGGGACAATTTTCAAGTCTTTCATAAGGGTAAAATTATGTTCTAACTTCAGGGGACAATCTGGAATAATCTAGGTAAAACTGGTCAAATTTTCTTCTTGGAAGTTGTAGACATCTTTCTAGCTTTGCAACGATATAAAGTTTATAATTTTTGGATACCAGAGTGAAAAGATACGATTGTTATAAGATGTGATGTTGCATGGAATGTATGCACAGGACAGCTATGGTAAATGAGGAGAATGTGTGGTTTTGATGAATCAAATAGGTTGAGAATTGAGAGTTTTATGAGATAATTTTGGTGTTTGAATTGATATGAAGTGATTATGCACTAGAAGAATTGAATTTGGGAAAATTATGAGTGAACATGATGTTAGATTAGATGTAGGAAGCATTGGAGAGGCTTTAAAGGGGTTTGGGGAACCCCTATGTCCATTAGACGAACTTTAGGTCCATTAAACGAACCTTCTCGGGTCTGGGGAGGACCCCCAGTATCGCCAATGTCCATTAAACGAACCTTCTTGTGTCAAAAATGGCCCCCAATCCCGTGTATGTCCTTTAGGTGGACATGTATGCCCGTTTAACGAACATACCTTGTACACTCACGGTAATTTGTATTTTTGACCCTTTTAGAGGCCGAATCTCATTTCCAATTTTTCATTTGGCAGTCCGCTTTCCAATAGTCCAAAAATGACCTCAATCCGACATCTCTAATGAAAGTTATTGCAATTACGCCAAGACAGGTTCCATATGATTGAGGACATAAACATGTTGGATTCTTTCCTATATAACTTCCTCATCCAACCTCCAAATGAAGCAATTCTTAAACCAATAGATTCCCAATACATTCTTCTATATCTCCATAAAAATTGGTATCTTTTGGTGTTAAGTTGAAAAATTTTGATGGAAAGAAAATGAGGGATTGGTTGGAAGAGCATAACTGGGGTATGAACATACTTTGGCTTCTTAAGCATATCTTGATCTATATAGCTTCGATTGAGATGGTTCTTGCTTCAAAATAAACTAGAGACATAGAGCTATAATTGTTTTGAAGAAGTCAAATTGTGATGTTGGTGACTGATTTGTGTAGGCACGCCATTGAACAAATTGTGAGGAAATTTTTAGGATGTTATGAGAATGAAGATGAACTGATGATGGCTAATGAGGGTTCAGTGAAATAACCCTACACTGGAACCCACTCATGCTTTATGACTCCGCAAGAGTTGGGCTCCAGAAATGGGGTTCAACATGTTTCGTATCAAAGCAAGAAGATGAACCGATAATGGTTAAGGTGATTTCTTGGAATATGCTCACGCTTTATGGTTCAAGAATTGGGCTCCAGAAGCGGGGTCCAACATTTTGGGTTAGGATGTTTGCTAGGGGATTGAAAGATGTCATATTGAACTGAGATTAAGCATAATAACAAAGTATTATTTTCTAAATTTTAACACATAATTGAATAAAACAAATATGACCTAAAAATTCACTTATGCATATCTGACATTCATGAACAACAATCTCGATGGGAGAATTAAATTGACCATATGTCATGCATAAATAGTAAAATAACTGACATGCACTACTCGATGGGAGAAACATGTCGCTTATGGAAATGGTTAGAATCAATTGTATTCGCAGAGAAAACAACCCAGGATTAGAAATATAGATATAGGCAAACCAACCTTAAGAATCGAAACAAGACAAACTTGTTGAAGCACAAAATCACTAAATGATCTTCTTTCCACAAAATCTTCTTATCCTTACAGCCTTCTGCCGTGTAACCATAATTATTTCTGTAACCCTTGTTTCTGGGTGGGCAGAAAGAACAGATCGTGTGTTTTCTAGAGAGTTTATGTTTTCTCCATGTTTTCCAATAATAATCACTCATACCTCTTCGACAAGAAGAAAAGCTTATATATCTATCGAAAAACCTCTCCTTTCTGTATAAGAATTAACCGGTAAGATTATACGGTTTTTTCTTTTATTATGCGATATGTAATTCAAATCAAAAGATTTTTCCATTTAATTTAAAATAATCTGTTGGTTATTTAAATTATAATTAACACACGTGTTGTCCAAACAATTAAGGCACGACAAGGACCGCAGGAAAAAAATTAATAAGACAAATTATAATAAGAATCTATACAGGACCAATATATTCTTATTATGATTAATCATAAATTATTCCACTAAAAATTTATGATTGAAATCCTTATTAATTTTAACTTTCCACAACATAATAAATTTTGTTCCCCATGTTAAGATTACAGATGCTTGTCAAATAAAATAAATTACTGACAATTTATTTAAATAACAATTTTAATCTTTAAGATTGTCGCTCAACTTATTTCATGTGTCAGATTAAAAATCCACCTGCAGGGTTTATACAATTAAACCTTATAAGCTTACTTAAAATGAATCATCATTCTCTATATCGAGACATGGATCCATCATTAATTAATATTTCACAAATACAAATTGCCTTTGCCCAATTCACTAAGTATTATTGTCCCGATAATTGAAACTCACTCTTTAATGGATTAAAGCACAAGACAATATATATTTGCTCATATTAACTGAATCAAGATTAAGAACATAAATCTTATTTCTAATGTCCTCAAGAATATGTTTTAATAGTCAATATAAAACAACCATTCTTAACTTGGTCCAGTTAGATACATAGAAAATGTACTAACACACATTCATATTATGCAAATCTTCAATTGAATATAATTAAATAATTGTTCAAAGAAAAACATCCAAAGACTATACTATTACATTTGCATGGTTAATAGTATATATTTATCAGATTTCGGTAGAGAAAATAAAGTGAGGGCTGCAGAAATTTCCTTACAAGAACTTAACACCTAAGCTACTAGGTGTCTCATTTATGCATTGACACATGTCTCCAATGCATGACTCCCCTTTGCCCTCTATTTATGCTGCCAATTGCAACACTTCCATTAGGCCACTTGTCAACTTATTAACAATGCCATTTCTCATCAACTTACCAGCCCATTTATCACACAATGATTGATCCATATTTCATTTTTTTCCTAGTCCAAAAATACTCCAAATTTCCAAAATAGCCAAAATATTAGAAAAATTGCCAAATCAAATTTAATACACTCCAATTTAATTTTTAAGACAATAACATCCTCAATTCTCATTAAAAATCAATTTTATCGGGAAATGTCAATGAATGCATGTACAACCATATTAATGTGCAAAAATCAATATTCCAGTGTATGTGTATGCCACATTATGCATAAGCATGGATTATGCTTCCTAATTTCACATTAACCTCTTATAAATACTATTTTAACCTTATCATAAGTAACTGGATGTTACACACACCGATAGTATGGTTCTTCATTTTTGGAGCCAATCTAGTATGAGCCCAAGCTGTATCATCAAATCTTTCTAAAATGACTGAATTATCAGGAATACTTAAACTCCCTTCCATTTATCTAAATAAATAAGTGAAGAATGTGTCCAAATTAAATTAATAAATTCATATTCAAAGTACAATTTTTGTATATAATATCATTGCATAACTATAAAAATTCAATATTCAATTATAAACATATCCATATTCTAGATAAAATCTATCTTATATCTTTCTTTACGATAACATACTGTTGTGGTCTAAACAAAGAAATATAAATTAAATTCTATCTAGACCAAACTAGAGGCAAGCGTATCCGATCGACAAGTAATATAAAATGGTAAGAACTGGATATTGTGCCCAAGAGATTCCAACACGCAAGACAATTAAATTAAATGATGCAAAATTACTCAGAAGATCCAGAATTGATTGATTTGAATATAAAATAAAAGAAGCGAATCAAGGAAATATGCAAGATGCAAAGTATGAATTAAAAATGGCTAAACTTAATCAAATAACAGAAATTGGATAAGGTATCAGATTTCAATTGGATTAGACACTAAAACTTGTAACGGTGGATTGATTTAGGGTTTAATTTATATAAGCAAGTCGAACCCAATGTTCATAGGAATTCCTTTCTTTTCTAAATCCGAGTTACCTACTTGGTTTATAGATAATTTGGAATAAAAGACATTCAATACCAGAAGCCTAAAATTAAGTTCGTTAATCTTAGGTTTCCTCACACAAGATCCTAAGGTTGGTCTACGCTTTAGTCTCAAGTATGTTACTTGATTAATTTTCTGACAAATTAAATCCCATTGGTTATGACATTCAATCATCTAAGGCCTTAATCTAGGTGATCAAGCTAAATTGGGACTAAATATGCATTCAATCAAGCAAAAACTAATACCACAAAAACTGTTCTAATCTAATATCAATCTTAACCTCAACCAAAAATAATACTTATATATATCCATCAATATAACACAAATCATGGTCATAATATATAATTGCATTGATTAAATCCACAAAAATTAAAACAATAAAGGAATAAAAGCAAACTTAGAACACCTAATATATGGTCTTCGAGAGAGATGGTTTCAGTTGTCTAAGAAGTTATCTTCTTATGCTACACTGAGTAAACTAATAAGAATTTTCTCATAAATTCACATACTATTTTTTATTGTGTATTTAACTACCCATAAGATAAGATGATGAATGTTTATATGCTACTTATAAGATGAGATTAATATTTTTAATTTTATTTCATAATGACAACAATAAAAAATATAAAATGCAAACATTTAATTTTCTTAACTTAATTACATATATTAAATAGTTTAATTATATATTAAATCTTATATCTAAATGATTAATAATATGTTAAATACCTTTCATATACAAACAATAATTAGTAAATTGCATGTTTCATATAAATTAATTAACAATTTAATGAATTAATGAATTAAATTTGATCTCCTTTTTTTTTCAAACCAACTGGGAGATAACTGGGCCTCTATTTACAGAGGACGTTCTAGAGTTTTTCTCATCTACCAAATTGCTTAAGGAGGTGAATCACACATATATATTCCTTATTCCTAAGTAGAAACATCCATATTTCATAACTGAATACAGACTTATATCCTGTTGCACTACTGTCTATAAAGTGATTGCCAAGCTGCTTGCTCAAAGGCTGAAACTTGTACTATCAAAAGTTATTCATATGGCACAAGGGGCATTCCTACTGGGGAGAAGTATTGGAGACAATATACTCCTCTTACAAGAGTTGTTAGGGGAATATCACTCAAGGAAACCTATCAAAAGTTGCATGATGAAAATTGATTTTTTTAAGGCGTATGATACTATCAGTTGGAGGTATTTGCAAGATTGCCTAAAAGCTATAGGCTTACCACCCAAATTTAGAGATTGGCTATTAACGTGTATCCAAACACCCTCTCTCAATGTAATGGTGCATGGCATTCCATCTTTACCTTTCAGGCCAACCAGAGGTATTAGGCATAAGGATCTTCTTTCTCCTTACCTTTTTTACTTTAGCAATGGAGGGGATATCTAGATTGATCTCCAAACATATTTCCAGTAATGGCAGATTTCACTTCCACCATAAATGTAGATGACTTTAGTTAACACATTTTATCTATGCAGGTGATTTGATGCTACTCAGTAGTGTAGACACTCACTCCATCAGAGTTTTGGAAAATATTTTGCATATACTTTTTCAGAATGGTCTAGCTTAAAAGTGAATATGGAGAAGAGCAGTATGTATATATCCTTAGATGTGTGAAATAAAGAGGAAATCACTGGAATTGTTGGTTTCAGATTACAGATCCCTCCTTTCAAATATCTAGGAGTGCAAATTACGATTGCTAAGCCCAAATTTTCTGATTTCATTCCCTTGATCGAGAAGATTCAAGAAAAGATCAATGCTTGGTAGAATCGGTTTCTATCAATGACAGCAAGGTTAACTCTCATCACTTCAATATTGAATAGTTTGCATATTCATTAGTCTGCACATGTTATTTTGCCTAAGCGGGTTAACAAGGAGATTGATAGAATTCTTAAAGCGTTCTTGTGGTCAGGAAAAGCAGAAAATGGTAAGAAGGCCAAGGTAAAATAGAGTGACATTACTTTAACAAAGAAGTAAGGTGGACTCAAAGATATCTCAATTTCACAAATGCAAAATTTTCTTTTATGCAAAATAATATGGAGACTCTTCAATGAAAAAAAAAGCATTATGGATCAAGTGGGTAAATGAATATAATCTTTAGGATTAGAGTTTCTGGCAACTTGGAAATTCTGGAGAATATTCTTGGACTTTCAACTATATTCTTAACTTAAAGATCGTGGTCTATCCTTACATTAAGCATCAGTTGGGGAATGGTGCAAGCATTTGGTTTTGGTTCGATAATTGGACGTCGTATAGTCCACTTATTCAGAGAGAAGCATTAGCAGCACTCAGAAACTGTATCCTATTGAATGCAAAAGTCTCTTCACTTATCCATAATGGAGAATGGGGTAGCAATTTTAGAGGTTTCTCCTTACTTTCAGAGTACTTGCCTCCTCTTCCTGATGCAATGGGAGAGGACAATATCAATGGGTTCCTTGGTTTGATATTATTTGGAGACAAACTTTAAACCCAAAAGCTTCCATTTTCACTTGGTTAGTAATCAAAAATTGACTCACAACCAAGGATAGGTGATTTGGGAATTATGATCCCATTTGTGTTTTATGTAAACTTACAGCATCGAGTCGGAATCATTTATTTTTTGAATGTAGCTACACCTATGCATTCTGGAGTAGGATAATAAGTATGCTACAACTGCCCAGGTTTACATTTGAATGCAGGGAGATACTTAACATGATTATTTTCAGGAGCAATCTAGGAGAACCAAATGGAGCACTTATTCAAACAACTTTTACTACCACCATCTACTCCATTTGGAAGGAGACAAACAAGAGATTATACAAGGAAATCGAAGAAGGAAAATATCTGATCGCGAAACACATCGTCAATTGGGTTCGAGCCACATTCATGTGATAGCTTTTGCTATGATTAATATAATTTCTTTCATTTTTCAAAAAAATTTATTTCTTCATAAATTTACAATGCATAAATGTTTTTTTAAAATTACAATGCATAAATGTTTTTGAACTATGCATAATTCACACAACTAATTTCAACTTTTAACCGCAAATTGTCCGATTATAAATCATTCACTAAACACACGACACAACAAAAACACAATGCAATGTAATCTAAAACATAAACAAGCAACCTAAAACACAAAAAATAATAAATTGCATCCAAGTTAATGAGGATCACGGTTGGTCGAGTCAGGTTGGGTCGGGTCAAATTGATGACTCGGTTCAACCAAATGAATTTGGATTTTGATTTCTACAATCTACCCGATGGTGGATTGGTGGAGATGAGTAGACGAGCAGTAGCAACGGTGAAGTGGAGACCAGCATCTACGACGGTGGAGAGAGAAGGCCATCCGAGGGAGTGACAGTCTTGATTTCAGCCTCCAACAAAGACAATAAGGTGGAGGAAGTGTGCAATGTGCAGCGTGGCGGGCAACGGGCGGTGAGCATGAATGGCAGTGGGTGGCTACAATGAAGAATATTGATGAGTGAGTAAGAAAAAGTAACATTCGTGCGTCCTGTTGGACCTGTTGGTTTGGCCTCTTTAGCACTAGTTTTCTTTTTTCAATTTAGTCCACAAACTTTTTAAAATCACAATTCAGTCCTAGAAAATTCGAACATTTAGGGTACCAGTTAATGCCAACTGGTATGACACTTATGTTTTCGGTTCCGTTCTTCGGCCAATACAGAATGGTATCTCATAACCATGATATTAAGCTCTTTAAACGTAAAATTTAAAGCTCGATGAATTCAAGCTTTGTCTGTTAATTTTAAGTCGGACGACATTAAAATACCAAGAGATTCATCTACAGAAGTCATAAAACCGACACCTACTTTGATTCTTCTTTTCGTCTCTCTGATGGTAGGGTTTGGTCATTTATTATAACCACGCAACTAAAATACATAGAGAGGATATTGTTTTACTGGTCTGATGGAGATATTGACTGAGCCATTATTATAATAACTATCGAAGAAGAGTAAAAATAATAATTTTGACATTTCTAAATTTGACAGGTTTAATTGAATTGGGTCATCATATTCAAGATAAGTGGCTTCTTTTAGTTTGTGTTCCATCTTCAATCAGTTTGAAAATGTGTGTCCATGGCTTCTTTTTGTCAATTTCTTTGTCGTAAATTTCAATGATAAGAAGACAAATTTGAAATTTTTATTTTTATTTACACATCCCCAAGTCTATATAGATTGAGACTCTCGGTGAATATACGCACGCAATTGTAGTATAATATACTATCTTCATTGATTGAATGTGTTCGTAATAATTGATGGATTGAAGTTTAGGAAGTCGACTGAAAATCGATTTGACTAATTCTTAAATGATATTATTTTTTGTCAAATTAAACTCATGCGGAACAGCTTAAGTTTAACAGAATCTAAAGTTGAGTTCGAACCAAAAATAAATGTTCCAACATAACTTGATTCATTATCATTTTTAAAATGAGATCCAACTATTATTTAACTTCCATGCATATTTAGAAAATATCTTCCTTATAAATGGATTCGAAGAAACGTAAAAGGTTTTTTTTTTTACAAAAATAAAGAGATTTTTTGTATAAAATTAAATTTAAAATTCAAGATTCAATGAATCCAGGGAAAAATATTTAATAATGTACAAAGATAATTTTAATAATATTGAAACTAAAATAATAATCAAATTATTACAATTAATATTTTAAAGTACCTTTATAAATTATAAATCAATGATTAAAAATTTTAACCAATTAATTCAATCGATTCAAACATAAAAACATTGATCTGTTTAACTTTTCAGTTCGATTTACTTTAATAACTCTTATTTATTAAAAAACGATCAATTTATTAATTAATCACTTAATTTTTGTAAATTAATAAATTCTTATAAATAAATTAATTTTCATTTAGCAATTTTTTTCAGTTAAATTTCAAATTTTTTGATAAGTAAAGACAATCTCTTTCACTCATATTTTAAATTCTTTAATTTTATTTAATCTTTATCTAGTTTTATGACGATCTAATACAAGTTGAAACTTTTTAAACTTTAAACATTTTATTTTATCAATTTAACTTCAGGTCCGCTGTGAATGTTTTGATTCATTCCAAATCGTATCAATTTATAACATCTTTTTCTTTCCTCAATCATTCCAAAAAATATAATAATAAAATAATTATGGTCTAGATTTGATCTTCTTCTCTCTGATTTTGTCATAATTTTAAGGAGTTATCAATTTTTTTAAAAAATAAGTACCAGTTCGACCTAAGAATTAAGATATAATTGGATTGAGATTGTCAAGAAAAAAGATTTAATTGAATTTGAGTTTTTCTAGCATTCTAATGAGTTACCAGGTTTCTTTTTAAATAAGTTGAGTTTGAAATAAAATTTAATTAGATTGAAATTGTCTAAATAAAAAAATAAAGTTGTTGTGATTAAAAAAAACCCTTAATTTTGTTCAGAATTTTTTCATTTTTTTTGGGTTTCAAGTCTTAATTGTGTTGCCTTTGAATCTAAAATAAAAATTCAAAGCAGACGCCTATTTTGACTCCCCTTTCGTCTCTCTGATCTGATGGTACGGTTTGGTCATTTACTATAACGACAAAACTAAAAGACATAGAGACAACATTGGTAAACTGGTCTGATGGAGATATTGGCTCTGTAAGGACTTTGAAACTTGATTTTTTGTTCTTCATCACACGTGTGTGTCCAATCCATGGCTTCTTTCATTCATTTCTCCTTGAAATGACTCATTCTCATCGATTTATTGGAATTTCCACAAATGAATAATCTTTGTGATATCGTTGAAGAAGTTCGATTTGGAATTTGACTGACACATCTAGGGATGGTAATGGGTAGGGTTCGGTTCAGGTTTTACTCTATCCATATCCATATCTATTTTTATGACTCAACCCATATCCATATCTATCGGTTTTTACAATTTACTACCGATATACAAATCTATTGGGTTGTTCGGGTTTGTGGATATCCATCAAGTTGTATAGCACATAAAAATATAACTTCTAAATAGAAAATATAAAGACTAGATTTTTGCGAGCGCTCTAAATCAAAATTACTTTAATAATAATAAGCCAAGATTTTGATTTGTATGTATTAAAAAATCATAAAATTGGAATAATAAAAATCATAATATTTAGTACAAAGACAAC
>JANZLC010000001.1:27156752-27167832 GCA_026413385.1 Erythroxylum gracilipes
AAAGTTGTTTCTTCGTATAAAATTTTAATATTTTATTATATTTAACCATAAATATTCAAGAAAAAATAGAAAAAATAAAGTTAATAAAAAACGGGTAGGATGTGGGTATCTATAGTTCAGGTTTTACTCTACTCATATTCATATCCATTTTTTATGACTCAACCCATATCTATATTCATATCTATCGATTTTTATAATTTACTACCCATATCCAAATCCATTTGGTCTGGTAGTGTAGGATATTACTCGGGTTGAAAACCCACTGCCATCCCTAGACACATCCCATCGGAGGGAATGAAGGATTGCAGAGTAACTAAAGTTGAAAATATAATAAAATTTGAAATTCAGCGGAATTAATTCCACTCAAAATCAATTTAACTAATTCTTATAATAATGTTATTTTAATAAAATAATATCTTAATTGACCATTTAAATTGAACATACATGTGGAATAAATTAAGTTTAATAGATTTTAGGTTGGATTCAGATTAAAACACAATTCAAATTAACTGAATTATAATGTGATAGAACTGGAGCAGTGTATTAGTTTCGCAAAATCTTTGATTTAGCACAGTCGTTTCTAGCACAATCAAAAACTAAAAAATTAAACGCACAAATATAAATATAACATCCACCTCATATCCAACATACTCAAATAACCCATTCAATGCAACTTTAGGAGGAAAGACCAATCATAAACAACTATATATATATATGTATGTATGTATATTCTTTTCTTTTCCTTTTTTTCCTTTTCTTTTCATTTTCTTTTTTTATATAAAAATTGAAAGAAGTTACATCAAGATGGGAACTTCAATGATAAGACATAAATTGACATCCTAATAATTATAACCATCCCACACATATGGATACCCCCACGCTTATACTTTTACACACCCATAATCATCAACAAATGCTCCACTAGCTTTATGAATTAGGTAGGACATTAGTTTAATAGCATGTAATGTGGTTTGCACAAAAAGAAAGGCTAAATAAAGCTCAAGGGGGCTTAACAATGGAAAATTCATATAAATGGGTGGGTTATTTTGCTAATGTAGTTTATACAAACAAAGAATGCCTAATCATTTCCTTGTTAATGCATATGATAAAAATGTAGTATTGAATAGAAAGTCAAGGAAAAATCAGGATGTACATGTCATGACACATTTAAACAAAAGACAATGAGATTGATATCAATGTGTCAATTTAATAAGGCTCAAAATCTCACTTGCTTTGTCACCACTAGTCACTACTCTTCTAAAGATAATGCATATTGACCAATCACAAGGGCAAAAGTACATGCTAAAGTTGCCATGAAATTCTCCAGTTAAGTCATTCTCTAATCATGACTATATAGTCCTAGAAGCAATAGAAAATGAGAAATTACTTGTTTTTTAATTCTCTCTCTCATTTTGATTGAAAAAACAACCAAGAAACAAACCAACATAGAAAAATACATGCATATCCTCACTAGTACGAAAAAGTAAAGGAAATTTTTTTTACTTCCCTTAGATTGCCTCCCAAGAAGCGTCTTTGTTTAATGTCGCTGCGTCGACTCCATACTTCCCTCACATGACAAAATTATGATCCTCGTGTGTCACAGTTTGAGCTTCCTCCACGTGAGGTTGTTTAGGATAGGGTCTCAGTTGATGACCTCTCATATTCAACATATGGCCTATTTTCAGAATCTCTACTGAGTCCATGCACTCTGGAAAGATCTTGAATGTCTCTTTACCTTTTTCTTCTTCATTCAATTTCTCTAACCTACTAGGTAAAGGTGAAGAGTTGGTCTTAAAAATAATTATGGACTCAGTACTAATCTTCGAGCTAAAAGATATATCATTTTCTTCTGCGAGCTCCTCCTCAACTTCTTCTTCATAAGCAATTCCTTGAGTATTTCTCTTAAGATTCTTAAGCTTCCCTTCACTCTGTAATGTCGCTACACTAACGTCCCATGGGTACACCTCAAGTTGATATGGCTACTCCTCTTCACTTTGTGATACTAGGTGGTCAAGAGCTTCTGTCATTTGACCCATCTGGCTTGCCATATTCTGGAGTCTAGACATTGTATCTTGGTGGACTTGCATAGTATCCTCCTAGAACTAATGTGGACTATGTTGAATTTGAAGATTGTTAGCAGTCATAATATCAAACAAATCCTTCAAAGATGTACCTGAGTCATGATAAAAAGCTTCTGGTTTATACGGAAATTGTTTACATCCTGCAAACTATCATGGAAGTAATTATGTTGATTATTCCATCCATAACTAAAGTTAGGTTGATCAATCCAAACTTGGTTATAGGATTGAGAATATGAGTTACAAAAAAATTACTTCCATCCATGAATATTTTTATTTATTTTTAACACAATAAACACTAAATAAAAAGTGAAAAGATCATGAAATAATTAAAAAAAGTTGCAAACAAATATGTACAAAACACCAACTAAAATCAAGAACAAAAACTAAATCATCATACTCCTCGGCAATAGTGCCAAAATTGGTAGTAACATGTCAAACTAGACCTGCTACTATAGTAGTGGTGAGTCTAGATTGATCTCACAAAGAATGTGTGCAAAGATTTTGAAATGAAATTAAACGGTGTTTAAGTTATAGGGGGTTTATTGAACAAGAATATAAATTGAAAGTAAACTAGTAAAGACAAATTAAAGAAAACATGTAAAAATGACAAAAACGATGAATTCATTTTGGGATCCGATTCTTTGGCTCAATCTCAACCTATACCCAATTAGACATATTTCATTGAATTATTGTTCTTATACCTCTCCTGGCAACTATTTATCATATATTAACAATAAGCTCTGTTAACCTCAGTTTTTTCTTAGGTCGTGTTTAATTAAGAGACGCTCGTTAGTTAAACCTAGCTATCGAATAACCTAGAACAAGCTCTCTAGATTTAATTGGACAACCGCATTATGAATTAGGATAAGAGCTTAATTAAGGCAACAACCATACAAGCTCTAGTCATTTAACCTAGGTTATGTTATCCCTAATGATTACGAACCATTAGTCGCTACAAATGAATCTCAAATATAACAATTATGAATTATATTAAAATTC
Organism: Erythroxylum gracilipes; assembly: GCA_026413385.1. NCBI lineage: Eukaryota > Viridiplantae > Streptophyta > Magnoliopsida > Malpighiales > Erythroxylaceae > Erythroxylum > Erythroxylum gracilipes. Next base: position 27,159,833 of record JANZLC010000001.1, read on the forward strand.
TATCAATGAGTTCTTACATAAAATAATCAGATAGAGCATTCAATCATTCTCACATAACACCCAAACATTAAACATAGGATGACACAATCAATGCCTAAGAGAAAGAACAATAAACAATGAGTGAAATGCTTAACCGGGTCATCGGAGTCGATGGCACCTCTGAACTGACATCAAAATGTCTAGCCTTCTATGGGACTCCAAGGTAGCTCCTCTAGTGCCCTTGGTTCCTCCCAAAACCCTTCAGACGATTCTCCAAACGAAAACATAACATTTTCATCACAAAAATGATGCTTTTATACAAAAATGTAGAGTTTCGGGTAAGGCGGCACTGTCTCATGGCCGTGAGTGGTGTCTCATGGCCGTGACACACCTTGCATGTGACATACCTTGCATGGGCGTGACATGGGCTAGGACGCCCATTGGCCATGACATCTTATGGCCATGACTTGTGATAATCTTCATTCTTTTAGTATTTTCTTGTCTCCTCTTGCTCTAATCCTTCTCATTCTTGCTCCACGAAGGCAAGTGAGTGTGAATCTTCAGAAAAAGACTTCAATATAGTGCTTTTGACTCACTTTAGCTCTTTCGTTTCCAACATCAACTCTAAGATTTTTCTCTAAAGTTTGATCATATTCCTATACTATGTGATAGTACAAGTGCAATCAATCTTTCTAAAAATCTTGTGTATCATTCTAAGACCAAGCATATAGAAATCAAACATCATTTACTTAGAGATCATGTTTTAGAAGGAACCATTGATATTTTGCATGTTAAAACTGAAAATTAAATAGCTGATATCTTTACTAAGCCACTTTTTAAAGACAAATTTTCTTTGTTAAGAAAAGAACTTGATATATGCAAATTATCTTATATTTAACTTCGTATGAAGATTCTATGCCACTTATTTTTACAGATATCAACAAGCTCCTTCTAATATGTTCTTTAGCAGGCTCCTTTTAGTTTATAAGGCTCCTTTTAGTTTAATAGGGTAGAATACACGTCTTAAAAAGGCATATACTAAATAGTGTCGTTTTGTTTTTTTAAACGCGTGCATTGTTTCGACAACTTTCCATTTGTGACTGACAAAAGATAAGTATACTATCACACCTCCTCTAATAGCGCGTACGATTGTTCATCTTCACACAAAATCCATGCTCAAGAACCATTTAGTATATCTTGAGAAAGTTTCTTCCCTCTACTCATCTTCATCTTTCTCAGAAGCACATTTTACCTCTCTTCACTCAAACTCTTTGTTTTTCTCAAATCTCTTAAATCTCACTAGCTTATTTGAAATGGCACAAACAAAGTCCAAGGGAGAAAAGAAAACTTTGACTCCCACTACTAGCCATGGACAAACTCTTCGCCATTAATAAGAGTTTGAAACTCTTGTTTCTGAATCTTCTTTTCTGTCACCAATAGTAGGATCACTAAACACCCCTACTGAACCTGTTTCTATAACTTTTATCAAAAAGCCCCAAGTTTCAGAAGCTTCCATTCAAGAGACTCCATACGAGAGAAAGAGAAAGATTTTGGCAATATTGTCTCTTCCTGAAGGATCAGATTCTAATTCATCTTCCGAACACAATGAACCAATGATCAAGCAGCAATATGTCTCTAATTCAGGTGAAGAAAGTTTTTATGTCTCAAACCCTAGCCCATCAAAAAAAGAAAAAGAAGCAAAAGAAGAAGAAGAAGAAGAAGAAGAAGAAGAAGAAGAAGAAGAAGAAGAAGAAGAAAAGAAAAAGGAGAAAAAGAAAAAGAAGAAGAGAAATCTTCCTGTGAGGGGGAGCTAACGAGAAAGGTAAGATACCATTCTTCTTCATTGTCTACTCTCACTCTACTTACTCCTTCTACTCTGTCTTTCAAAACTTCTGCACCACACCATTGACTACTCCTCAACCTGGTTCCACGGGAAAAATTGCCCGAAGTACACTGGATCATTAATGATAATAATTCTGATGAAGAACCAGTTAGTTTAATAAGGCGTCCACAAACCAGAGGAAGTTTTGCAAAGAAGTTTGAGAAATTTTTTGAAAAAGAAAAAAACCTTGATGTTGAACCAAGGGAAGAAGAAGAATCTCGGAAGAGAAAAAGAGAAAAAATAAGAAAAGGCAAAGCGCCTATGGTTAAAGAGAATATTGAAGACTCTATTATTCGTATGAACTATCTTATGAAGAAACGTTGTTTCAAGAAATTCCAAAGGAAAAGAGGTCAAAATCAAAGAAACATAAGAAAGGAGAGCCTTCAGCACCGATCAAGATGCTTCAGTCAATTGAAGCTAAAGCATGATACAAAATGCACTACAAGAAGTGAAAGGTGGTCACTGGACGCATTCTACCTCCTCTCCTATTCAATGATATTGGTATTCCCATCTGTCCTCGCTTTCTTGCTATTGGTTGCAAATTTTTTGAATTTGAATGAGATAGTGTGTGATGATTTAATTACATCATTTTATACACACATGAGAAAAGATGAAATTGATGGAAAGTTAGCAATTGTCTCTTGGGTACCTGAGTATGAGATTTTGATCACTGAGGAAATCTTAGGAAACATACCGGATATAACTCTCATAGGCAGAACTGATTTTCCCCATCATAAGTAGGACATTATTGATTTTGATCTAGGAGAAGCTATGAATTTTATTTCCCTACACATCGAGAATACTCTTGAAGGGAGACTTTGGTTTAGACATTTGGACTTACTGTCGTGATGCCTTGCATTGATATCTGCTACTTCAATTTTTCCAAGAAGTAGTTCAGTGGAAAGATGCAGTCTCCTGGACACATATGTTGTGAATAATCTACTAAAGGGAAATCGAATGAACCTCCCAGCAATGATATATCCTGCCATTTATGGTGGATAAGGGAGTCGTAAGAATACCACTGGTAGTCTGCCTTACGAGATGCTACTTACCAAGGTTTTCGCTCATTATGGAGTGTCTTTTTATAATCTGGATTAGTATGAACCTGCCAAGTTTCATTCATCTATTCCCTATCAATTCGGATATAAGCTGAAAGATAAGGTTTAGGTAGAGAAGAAAATAGAAAGAGTAGCAGATGTCTTGGATCCTGCTCCATAGAAATCAGCCCCTGTCACACTTCAAAATACAAATGATATGATCCTTCAACAACTAAGCGACATATGATATAATCAAGATCAAATGTGTGAACAGATAATAAGGATGCAAGTCCAATTCAATGACATGCAACTCCTTCTTCGCACTATTTTGGATTCCCTTAAAGAATATTTTACATGATTAACATACACTGGTTTTTTTTTTTTTGATACACTGACAATTTTTTGTTAATGCCTAATTTTTACTCTTACATATTTGTGCATTTTTTTTCTTGTTTCTTGATTGCTTATCGCTTTTTGATAATGAAAAATAGGGAGAGTAGGGAGAGTATACTTAGGACTTCACTGAAATACTTGGCCGAAATATTTGGCTTATGAGTAGGGAGAGTATATACTTTGCTAAAATACTTAGCTTATGTTGTTATTTCTAATGACATATTTCTGAAAGCTTTGTCGTTGAAATTCTCTTATTGCGATATCATATAGGATAGGCTCCTACTACTTAATGGTAGTAAGAGGACCCTACTAAATCATGGTTATCAGTAAGGACTTATAAATTACACGTATCCTTTGAAACCCCTCTTAAACATTTGAATTTTTAAATATTTATGTTTATTAGTTGTCATCATTAAAAAGGGGGAGATTGTTGGCTCAAGGTTTGTTATTAGTGTTTTTAATGATAACTATATAATATTTTAAAATTCAAATTTGATTTATTCAAATAGGTAATGATATAATTTTGCAAAAGAATGTTTCCTTTCTTGTGGGATCCTTCTCAATGAACTTATCTTATTTATTAGAAATGATTCCACAATATCCAAAAGGATCTTGCCAATCATATAATTTGACAATTAGCTTTGAGTAATTGTCAAAATTTTTCTTAACGTCTGGATACTAGTAGATTCTAACAAAGATGATATCGAAGATTCTTTAGATCCAATGTCAACTTGGAATATAAGTGGAGCAACGAATAGTTAAAGAAAATAACTATTTAAGAAAGAGCCGTTGCATTTTGCGAATAAGTCAGATTTTTGAAATACATCAGTAGCATCAATATTCTTGAAAGTCAACAAACTCTTTGTTCCTTAGAAAGTGAAAATATTTATTGAGATAGATTGTTATTCCTTGAAGCTTATAATGAGCAGACCTTATATTTATTTTTGTTGAGAGCTTGTAGAGGCTTGTTAAACACAAAGAGTGTGGAAGGTTGAAGAACCTTGAAAATATGTACTTGTAGCTTGGAGAGGCTCGTCAAAATTTACTACTTGGAGTTTTATAGTGAAATACTCAAGTTAGATACTTAGGGACTAGACATAGGCTTCGTTATAAGCCAAACCAGTATAACTCTTTTTCTCTTAACTTTTAAATTTCCGCAATATAGTGTTTGTGTTTAAATTTGCTAGAGGATCCTTTAGTTTTAGGATAGGCTCCTTTTGTTTTAATATTACAAGAGGTTTCTTTTGTTTAAAACTTTTACAAGTTCCTTCCGTTAACAGTCTCCTTTCGTTTTGAACGTTAATAGGCTCCTTTAGTTTTGAACGATTAACAAGCTCTTTTCGTTTCAAACTTTAATAGGCTCCCTTTATTTACAAATGTTTTTGTTAAAATTTAGCAGGTTCTTATCATTTACACGAATTGATAGTAACTTGCAAGATTTTTTTAAGTCACACACAATTCACCCCCTTCTTGTGTGTGTTTGTTTTGTCATGGATCATAACATGCATTCAAACTCCTCTACTGAGCATTCTGGTGAATGGGATTCCTACTAAGCCGATACAAATAGCTAAAGGAGACCCGTTGTCGCCTTATTTGTTTAATCTTATGATGGAAAGTTTTTCTCGACTAACAACTAAGATGATCTCATTCAATAGGAACTTCCAATTCCACTACAAATGTGAATGTCTCAGTCTCTTGCATCTCTTGTATGTAGATGATTTTTTGATATTATATGGTTCCAATTCTCAATCGATTACCATGATGATCCATGCATTAGAGATATTTGCTGATTAGTTTGGGTTGAAGCTTAATACCGCAAAAAAGTTGTATGTATCTCTCTGTTGATGTGCGGAATCTTATTGAAATTCAGAATATAGCTGGGCTGATTGTGAAATCTGCTCCTTTTTCCTATTTGGGTGTTCCCATCATTACTTTTAAGCCGAAGTATAACGACTGTCTCACTCTACTAGAAAGAATTAAGGCACAAGTGAATGCATGACAAAACAGGGTTCTATCTTATGCTGCTCAAATTACACTTATTGTTTATGTCTTAAGTAGTTTTCATATCTATTGGTCTGCTCATATAGGCTTCCCAAGGAAAGTGCTTAAAGAGGTGGACTGACTTATAAAAGCTTTCCTATGGACTAGTAGGTCTGTGAATGCTCATAATGCTAAGGTTAAATGGAGTGAGATAGTGATTCCTAAGAAATTTGGGGACTAGGAATAGTTTCTATCTATTAAATGCAGAAAGTATTAATGTGCAAGAGCTTTGGCGTTTGTACACGGATCATAATGCTCTATGGATCAAATGGATTGATGAGTTTCACTTGGAAATTTTGAATTTTTGGCAAGCTCCTTGTGCAAGGGAGTTCTCATGGATACTAATCCAGATGAAGCTGTGAGACTTGGTTTATCCTTCTATCAAACATAAGGTTGGCAATGGTGCACGTACTTGGCTTTGGTATGATAATTGGGCTGACTCCAGTCCTCTTACCTGGAACCCTCAGGTCCAGCATTTAAGGAACCACATTCCTCTCGACTTTAAAAGTCTCATCCTTGCTCTGCAATGGTCAATGGTACGGGAGATATCGAGGTTTTGGCACTGGTACAATTCCTACCCCAACAGGTTAATGTCTTGGATAATGATTCTATAAGTTGGTCTCTTGACCCGAGTGGTACATTCTCCAATAAATCATGTCATCAACTACTTCTTAGGGGTCTACGCGAGGTATCTTAGTTTATACTTTTATGGCGGAATTCCATACATTATAAAGCCTCTTTTATTACATGGCTAGTGATTAAAAACAGACTTGGGACCAAGGACAGGTGGCATGACAATACTAATATAATTTGTGTCTTATGTAAAATGGTTCCCGAGGATCAGGACCATCTCTATTTTCTCTGCAGTTATTCTAAAGCAATTTGGAGTAGACTTCTGCATCGACTTTCTATTAATGGATATTATTATTCTTGGGATCAAGCTCTTAATTGGGCTATTACAAACTCTCATAAAGGATGGACTAATGCTTCTCTTGTGAAAGTTGCCTTCACTACTACTATATATTCTCTTTGGAAAGAACGTAATGCTCGGCTGTATACTACTCATGAAGAGGGGAAATATCAAGTAATTGACAGGATCATTAATTGGATTTGAGGTGCCTTTAAGTGCTAAAAATCTTCTTCATTCACTTTCCCCTTACAGGTGACTCATGTGGAATCTTTAAATTGGCTTCCTAGAATATGTTACTAACGTTTTGATTCCTTTTTTGTTCTTGTATATATTTTCTTAGATTAGCTCTCGTTAAGTGATTTATTGTAGATATGTAATTACGTGCACTCAATGATTTATGCATATATATTATTAAGAAAAGGTCAAAAAAAAATCATACTTTTATTTGATTTAAGTGATTTTAGAAAGATATCTAAGTTTTAACATTTTTGAAAATTTTGTGATTGTAATCGACCTGCGGTGGCACCGAAGTACAGTGGCTGGATAACATCAATCAACTCTGGAGTTAAGACCTACTTTCTCTTGTACAGTTCAGTCAAAAATAAGCTACTTCAAATCACGAGGCAAGAATTTCATATATACCTAAAGTTTCAAAGATAGAGTGACTTTTCCCGACCATTAGGAGATATTATATTAACAAAATCTATTAGTAATGAGAACTAATAGATTTTGTTACAACTTTTTGGTTTTAAAGAAAGAAATTTTAGAGTTCGATTATAAAAAAATAAATTTGAAGACAAATAGACTTAATCATCTAAGTTTAACTTTTATTAAATTTAGTTTAACTCCATAATTTCAGTTATGATTAGTCGAATTGAAATTAAGTCCAACTTTTAAACTGATAGAAATTTAATGAAAAATCTTTTATTATAAGTGCATTGGAGTGGGTTTGTCATCCCTGCATTTGGACCAACACTACCTTAACACGTAGATTATTGAAATAATAGCTTAAAAGTTGACAGGAACACGTTGGTTATTTAAATAGTAACAAATCACTAATATTTAAAATTATAATAATTATGATATTCAATGAAATGAAACACTAACAATTTATGTTTCAAGAAACTCTATAAATAACCACTCTTCCTCTGTAAACCATGACATAAAATTGTATCCTTTTCTCTCTTCAACATGATGTTGCTTGTGAATCCAATTACCCGACCTTCTCAACACCATGAAACCAGACCTATCTCCTCAGGTAAGATTCTGTACATATAATCGTTTACATTATCATCATCAACTTTGTGATCTTAACACATGCTTGTGTTTCGACATCGTCAAAGAACAGATGTTCGTTCTCAAATGCCCATCGATCCTAAAGTTATTCGTAAAGTTGGCTCTGTAAGATACAGATCACTAAATAGTACTCTCATCTCTTCTGGTTCTTGCTCATTCAAAAATGGTGTTTGATTTTAATCACTTTTACGCGAATGTGTTAGGATGGAAAAAAATCGAGTGCGGTAGTGAAGAGAGAGGCGTCCGAGGTTCTGGGGAACGTGAAACTGTCGGCGTCACCTTATGACACTGCATGGGTGGCCATGGTCCCGTCTCGAGAGGAGAAGAAGAGGCAATCAGAACCGTTGTTCCCGGAAAGCTTGGATTGGGTGACTAAACACCAGCGACCTGATGGATCATGGTGCCTTGATGATGCACATCCATTGCTCGTCAAGGACGCTCTGTCCTCCACACTCGCTTGTGT
>JANZLC010000001.1:27204246-27230054 GCA_026413385.1 Erythroxylum gracilipes
CCAGTGATAAGGCCAGCTTCTCAATGGGTGCGTATCGCGTTTCTGGCCCACTCAACACCTTACTGACATAGTAGATCAAGAATTGGTCCTTGCCATCTGTCCGAACGAGAACAGCACTGATCGCCCCCTCCGTCTCTGCCAGATAAACTATCAAATTCTCCCCCTCAGCGGGGCTTTGCAAGACGGGTGGGCTAGTTAGATATTGCTTTAAATGTTGAAACGCTTGCTCGCACTCGTCCGACCATTGGAACTGGGTCACATCCGCTTTCCTCAAAATTTTAAAAAACGGGAGGCACTTGTCCCCCATCCTAGAGACGAATCTGCTTAGAGAAACTATCCGCCCGGTTAATATCTGAACATCTTTCAAACATCGCGGCAAGGGCATCTGGATGAGTGCTTCGATCTTCTCTGGGTTCGCTTCAATCCCCTGCTGAGTAATCATGAATCCCAAGAATTTTCCAGAAGCCACACCAAAGACGCATTTCTCCGAGTTCAGCTTCATCTGGAATTTATTGAGAGTTTGAAAGACGTCTTTGAGATTTTCTATATGTTCGGCGGCTGTCTTGCTCTTTACTACCATGTCATCCACATAGGCCTCGACCGTCTTGCCGATTTGCTTCTTAAAGACTTCCGTTACAAGTCATTGGTAAGTGGCCCCCGCATTCTTCAAACCGAACGGCATCACCTGGTAGCAATACGTGCCCTGATCAGTTATGAAAGCCGTTTTTTCTTCGTCTTCAAGGCTCATTTTTATCTGATGATACCCGAAGAAGGCATCCAAAAAGCTGAGGAGCTCGTGCCCTGATGTAGAGTCTACCAGCTGATCGATTTTAAGCAGGGGAAAACTATCCTTTGGGCATGCTTTGTTTAAGTCGGTGAAATCGATGCACATCCTCCACTTGTTGTTTTTCTTCTTCACGAGTACCACGTTCTCCAGCCACTTAGGGTATTTAACTTCCCGAATGAACCCGACATTTAGCAGTTTTTTTTTATCTCTATCTCTATGACCTCTTGTCTCTCCTTGCTCTGCCAACGCTTCTTTTGTCTAACTGGCTTACACCCAACTCGGATACCGAGAGCATGCGAAGCTACCGATCGAGAAATCCCAGGCATATCTCTCAGTACCCAGGCGAAATCGATCGGTTTTCTATCAAGCAATCAGTAATTTCCTTGACCATACCCCTTTCAAGCTCGGATCCCAAGTTTGTGAATTTAGATCGGTCTTCTTGATCCAACATGACTTGTTGTGTCTCTTCGACAGGGTTCATCCTTTCAGTTTCCTCATCGGCTTTCACATCTAGAGAGCTCGTCAAGAAGACCGCTCCATCAAGTGTCCTTGTCTTTGCCAAGTAGCATTTCCTGGCGATTCTCTGCTGTCCCCTGACTTTGCTGATGCCATGGGGAGTTGGGAACTTCATTGCTTGGTAGTAGCTCGAGACAACTACTTTGAAGGAATTCTGAGTGGCTCTTTCGATGATTGCATTATAAGCTCCCCCAAATTTCGCCACCAAAAATTCAACGTCTCTCTCTTCCTGACATGGCTTTTGTCTGAATTTCACCTTTAGGAAGACTCGAGCGAATGGGTAGGCTGATGCTCCAGATACCCCTTTGATGGGTCCCTCTACTGGCAGTAGCCGCTCCTCTAGTATTTCCATCTGCTTAAACGCATCGTAGTAGAGTAGGTCGACCGAGTTGCCCGTATCGATCACCACTCTCTTCACCTCACTGCCATCCATATTCAAATTGACTACTAGCGCATCATCATGTGGGCAGCTAATTCCCTCCAGATCAGATTCGTCGAACGATATCACCTCAGCATTTTGTTTCTTCTTCTTTACCGACAAATCTTGATGGGCATACCTCTTTCATCCTTTGGTGGTTGACCCTCCTATCGCGTTACCCCCAAAGATCATATTGATGACCCGAACCGGTCGGTCATCTTGTCGCTCGGAAGTTCTATCATCTCTTGCTCTAGATGGTGCTCTCATGTCACGTCGATCATCAGTATTTCTGTTCTGCCTTCCCCCACCGTTTCTGTCATTTTGTCTCCAGGGCCTTCGCGGACTGTCGGACCGATCGGTCTTACCGTCATTATCCCGATCGGTATTCTTCCCGTGCTTCAAAAATCTGCCCAGCCTTCCCCTTTGGATGAGGTCTTTAATTTCGTATTTCAAGGCTCGGCAATCGTCCATGTCATGACCGAGGTCTTTATAGAAACAACAATACAGATCAGGATTCAACTTGTGGGAGGGAGTCTTCAACTTATTAGGTTCTCAGAAGGGCTCCCCATCCGCTCTCATGGTTGCTAACACTTCTGCATATCGCTTGTTGAGCGGAGTAAAGGATTCTCATTTTTGGGCCCGTCGATCAGTCGGCCTTCTCCAGCTAGACTGATCCTTCTGTCACTTTTGTGACTCGTTTAACCTGTCGGTCGGCCCGTGGTCGTCTGCTCGTCGTTTTGTGTTTTTCAACACTTCCTCCAGCTTGATATACCTATCCGCTTGACTTCTTATCTCTTGTATAGTCGTTGGCTAATCGAGGGCCAATGACTTCTTGAACTCTTCATCTCTCATGTTGTTCATTAGAGCCACCAATATGGACGAGCAAGTAAGGTCAAGGACTTCAACAGCTTCGTTATTAAAGCGAGTGATGCAACCCGGGGGTAGACTGTTGAACCATCGCTGAGCTCCTTCTTGAAAGGCAGTACAGAACGCCTTACATTGAATTGCATCAGGGACGCAATGGAGGTTCATCATTGACTAGAAGTGCTGCAGATAGTCTAAGGGATCGGTCTTGCCAGTATACTTTTCTAGCGTCGATATTTTGGTACCGACCGCTGGAAGGCTATCCAGGATCTCTGGAGTGAAAGGAGAGCTACCCTTTGCGGACGTTCGGCCCGGGCGAGAATTCGCAGCCAAATAAATTTGATCATTCGTGATTTTTCTAGGGCTTCCGCAGAATAGCGATCAGCCATCACACCAATCTGTCGAACAGGGGCCGACTGTTGGTCCGTCCGAGACTACAGGATTTGGCGAATTAGTAGATCGGCCGCTTCCTCTATCTGATTTTGAGTGAGGGAAGTTTGTCGTGGTGCAGGAGGATGTGCGTCTAAGGGGCGCTGAGAATTTGAATGAGAATTGGCCTCAGCATTGTCCTCCAAGGCTACACTCTGTTCTTCTTGCTCTCGATTATGAAGCTGTGGTTGGTCATTCGGATGTAAGGATTGAGTGCGGGAATCATGATGCGGCGGCGGAAGAGTGACGGGTAGCTGCAAACCCATCCGTTGCATTGCAAGTGCCGTGACGGCTGCTATATCAGGGTTGGCCGCCGCTACTTGGCTAACCTGTGTGTGTCTGGACGTGGTGCCCTAATGTCCGGCCACACGGTGGGCGCCATCTGGTTCAGCCAGATTCTGCTGAGGCTGGACATTGCTGTTCGGATCCATAAGGTCTGTGAGTAAGCCCTCTGAAATACCTGCAAAATAGTAAAAGGCACACCGGGGGTTATCGCCAGGAGGCCCCTTCGATGCTTAAGTCAGTCCTTTGGTAAGGGTTCTGGTTTTCAAGAATAGAGAAAACTAGGGTTGCAGTATCGTACCTGTACCATGGGCAAATAGTACCTTATATATAGGATAATTGCTAGGTTTAGATCCTTACGTAGGTCTTTGTGTTTGCATGGGAGACGATCACCTATTACTGGGTCGTCGATGTCTGGGCCTAGAGTTGGGCTTTATATGGCCGACCCAACCAACACCTTTTTTTTAAGACCACACACATACACACACACAAAAGCTAGATTAACTTTTGCACAAGATCCCATATGTGCACAAATCTCTCACACAATCAGAGTCCCACTTAAATTTAAACATGCAGTAACCTCATATTTTTAATTTCATCAATCCATAAAACTCACAAATCCATCAATAAAATAAACCCAATATCACCATGATGATGGACTCTAATGTAGCGTAGAATTCGTACAAGTTATATCTTATATGTCCAATTAAAATGTCAAAACTAAATAAAAGATATATACAATATATCATAACAAAACTAAAAGAAATGTCATGTTACCTAAAAACATCATCGTAATATACATGTAATTTATAATCAATTTGTTCATCCCATCTTTCACCCTGAAACTCCTGGAAAAAAGATCATATTATGGTTTATTTGCTTCACATTTTCACTTTAACCAGACTATTCCATGCAAATTGAGTAAGCGACTCCAAAAACATCTTAATAAAGTCCAAAATCGAGACAAAAAGCAAATCAACGTTCGAGGGCAACAATTCTACTGCAACAAGTTAGATCAAAAGGTCATACATGTATTTCCCCAAAACATCCCTGAATCCTGTTATGGAACAAATATTATAGGACTCTTTGATGTAGAAGGCAAATGTCACAGAAGTACAAAAAACTAAGAAAAACGACCAGACATGTTAAGTAAGACCTTCCTTGAAAGTTTTGTAGAGTATAATTGTTTAGTCCTCCACTTGTAACGCTTGCCCAGGGCCAGCACTACAAATATTGTAAACCTTCTCGCTATTAAAAGCAAAACCGGACGTGACAGAAGAACAAAAAACCAAGAAAAACAACCAGACATGCCAGGTAAGACCTTCCATGAAAGTTTTGTAGATTACATTTGTTTAATGTATCACTTGTAGCACCCAAATTCATATGCAATAGCATCAGCTATTGGTTTTAACAGATTATGAAAGCTATGCGAGAATGATTTGATAGATTTAACTTGAGAATGGCCTAAATATATACAGGCTTACAACTTTTATGAAATTAATAAAAAAAAACTATAACTGCCTAGCTAAACTTCAAGCCTTAAATTTGCATGATAATGTCGAATATGCATGATAATATCAACGTCAACTTAGCTTAAAAAACTAACAGTTGAATCTTATTTAATCCTATATATTTCACAACTTTGAATTAGTCTTCTTCGACAACTTCAATACTCCCCCTTAGTTCAAAGGTGGTGATATATAGATGTGCCAAAAGTTCTTCAAATTATTCTTGTGGTAAAGCTTTTGTGAACAAGTCTGCAAGCTATTCTTCATAACTACAAAACTCCACCTTGATTTGCCCTTCAGTTGCAAATTCCCTTATAAAATGGTGTTTGATCTTTATGTGCTTTGTTCTTCCATGCATTACTAGGTTTCTTGTCAATGCGCCAGCTGACATATTATCACAAAAAAACTGTGTAGCTTGTTCTTGCTTCTAGTTCAAGTCACCGAGTAATCTCCTCAACCACACTGCTTGGCAGGTAGCTGTCGCAACTACCACGAACTTAGTTTTTGTTGACGATAGGGCTATAGTTGATTGTTTCTTTGAAATCCAAGCAACAGGATCTGATCCTAAAAGAAAACAGTTGCTAGTGCTGCTTTTTCTATCTTCTTATGACCCTACCCAGTTACTATCAGTGTACCACACCAACTCAAACTCCTTCTGCTCCAGATACCATATTCCAAGACTTGTTGTAGTAGCTACATACCTAAGAATCCTTTTTGTTGCTCTAAAATGTTGCTTGCAAGGACAGTGCATGAACCTTAATACTAAACCCACTGCATAAGCCAAGTCTGGTCTGGTTTGAGTTAGATAAATGTGGCGTCACACTAGGCTTCTGTACCTTCTTGAATCTTCTCCTCCTGTGCCATCTTCTGTTGTGAGTTTTTCACTCACGTTCATAGGTGTTCCTACGATGTTCCAAGCTTGTCATTTTGAACTGTTTCAAAATATCTAAAGCATATTTCTATTGTGAGAGGAATATGTCGTTTCGTGTTTGCTTGATTTCTAGGCCAATAAAGTAGTTTAACTTGCCTAAGGCAGTCATCTTGAACATGCTCATCATTGAACTTTTGAATTCTGAGATGAGCTGCATAGATGAGCCAGTGTAGATCATGTCATCTACATACAAGCTAACAAGTTCGATGTCCTTTATACCTTTTTTTTAACGCACAGTGTTGGCTCATTTGGACTCCTTTCGAACCCATTATGTTGAAAGAATTCATCAATCTTGTTGTACCAAGCTCGAGGAGCTTGTTTCAAGCCATACAAGGCTTTCCTTAACCTGTAAACTTTGTGTTCCTTTCTTGAAATCTCAAAGTCTTCTGGTTGACTCACATTCACTTATTCTTTTAGCTCACCATTCAAGAAGGCTTACTTTACATCAATCAATATATTGTCCACTTCATTTGTGCAGTAAGAGCTAGGATAATTCTTACTATTTTGAATCTTGCCACTGGAGAGAATGTCCCCTCGAAATCCAGTCCTTGCTCTTGAACATACCCTCTTGATCTGCATACTCCCATATGATTGATAATTAGTCATAAAAATCCACTTAAGACTGATTGCTTTCTTCTCATCTAGCAGTTCAACAAGTTCCCATGTCTTATTTCTTTTTATGACATTGATTTCATCTTGCATTGCTTTCATCCATTCTTCACTTTCCGTGGCAAGTTCAACATTTTTCATATCACCAGCAAACAAGGCAAAGGTACAAGCCTCCCCCTTAATTTCAAAGAGACAACGTGGAATTCTGCCATGTTAACTCCTTCGTGATGAACTGGTTCATGGCTCATGTCTTTCTGTGAGGACTTTGAGCTGCTGCTACTAGTTGCTGCTGACGAGGATCTTATTGGAGAGTTAATTTGAGGATTAGGTAAATGCTCTTCCTAAATTTCTTTGATTTGTTCTTCATTCACAACTCAATCCATTATTGGCTTTTTTGTAGCTTCCTTCCAGCTCAATTGTTCATTAAACTAAACATTGTGGCTCACAACAATCTTCTTGCCTTTAGGATCATATAGTCTGTATGCTTTTAAATTCAAGTAATAACCAAACAAATGTATCACTTGGATTTTTGATCTAATTTGCTTCTCCTAGAAGTTATTAGAGCATAACATACACATCCAAAAAAATTTAAATGACTTACAGAGGGTGTTAATTTATGTTAAGCCTCATATGGAGTCAAATTGTACACTGCCTTTGTGGGAGATATATTCAACACATAAACTGTTGTCGCTACTGCCTCAGCCCAAAAATTGGCTTCTAGATATTTTGTCTTGAGCATGGATCGAGCCATTTCCATAATGGTTCTGTTCTTACGCTCAGCTATACCATTTTGTTCAGGGGTATAAGGAGCTGTAAGTTCTGTCTTGATGCCTTCTTCTTCACAAAAACTGTTGAACTCTCCCCCTCTGTCTGTCCTTAGAACCTTCAGTTTCTCATTGCTTTTTTTTTCTATTAGTGCTTTAAATATCATGAAATATTCGAAAGCTTCCGATTTAAATTCAAGAAAATAGATCCAACTCATCCTAGAAAAGTCATCGATAAAAAGTAAGAAGTACTTACTGCCTGCATGTGACTCAGTCTCCATAGGGCCACAAATATTTTCATACACCAGTTCTAGTTTCTTTTATTCCCTTTTTGCTTGTCCTATAAGAAAAGACCTTCTTATTTGTTTTCCTAAGGTACATCCTTCACATACTTGCTCCAACTCCTTAACTTCTGGAAGCCCCTTCATTTCTTTGCAAGCAAGGAATTGTAGTCCTTTAACATATATAATGTTGATGTCATAGATTAGTATCATCTTATCTGCTGCTCATCATCCCATAAACTTCTTTGCTGTGGAAGTTTATAGGAAACATCTTGTTCCCGGTCATAATTGCTTGCAGTAAAATTTCTCCTATTTTTTCTTGATAACACATGTATTCTTTTCAAATAGGACAGAATAACTTGAGTCAACAAGTTGTCCTATGCTTAGCAAGTTATGTGCCAAACCTAGTGCATAATGCACATTTTGGATCATCTTCTTTTTTTCATTGATTCTGAAAGCAATAGTACCTTTTCCTTCAATCTACACTTGTTTATCATCTCCTAGTCGAACTTGAGATTTATGTGTCTCATCCAGTTCTTTGAACTTCTCCTTATCTCCTGTCAAATGATTTGAATAGGCATTATCTAGGTACCATATTTCTTGGTACGTGATATGGGGACTTATATACGTCATAAACAAATAGTCTTCTTCCTCTTCTTCTGTATATTGTTCTTGTTCTCGGTCATAATTGCTTATAGTAAAATTTCTCCTATTTTTTCTTAATAACACACATATTCTTTTCAAATAAGACAGAATAACCTGAGTCAACAAGTTGTCCTATGCTTAGCAAGTTATGTGCCAAACCTAGTGCATAATGCACATTTTAGATCATCTTCTCTTTTTCATTGATTCTGATAGCAATAATACCTTTTCCTTCAATCTACACTTGTTTATCATCTCCCAGTCGAATTTGAGATTTATGTGTCTCATCCAGTTCCTTGAACTTCTCCTTATCTCCTGTCAAATGATTTGAACAGGCACTATCTAGGTACCATATTTCTTAGGACGTGATATGGGGACTTACATATGTCATAAACAAATAGTCTTCTTCCTCTATTTCTGCATATTGTGCTTATTTATCCATGGTCTAGCAATCAGCTTCTTTGTGTCCAAATTTCTTATAATGAGTGCATTAGACTGTGTTCATTCTTCTACATCCTCTTCCTCGAAATGCACCTCTACCTCTACCTCGGTATTGTGAATAACCTTGTACTTGAAAGGCCTACTCTTCTTCTTTTGCTACATTTATGTTGATCTTAGTCTTATGTGCTTGAAGAGACCCCATAGGTTCATCAACAGAGAAGGTAGAGAGGTCTTTGGATTCTTCTATGGCTGTAACTACATGGTCGAACTTGGGAATCAAGCTTCTCAAAATCTTTGCGACAACAATTTCATCTATCACTTTATCACCATAGGATTTGATTTGACCAACAATCAATGAAACTCTAGCTAGGTATTCTTGTATAGACTCATTAGTTTTCATAGTTGTTGTCTCAAAATCTCTTCTAAGACATTATAGTTTCACTGTGATTACCTTGCCAGTGCCTTGATATTTTGTTTTGAGGATGTTCCAAGCTTCCTTTGCTGTAGAAGCTACTACAACCTTTGAAAAGATTATTTAATCAACTACTTGTTGGATGAAGAACAAGGCTTTTACGTCTTTCTTTAGAGTTTCCTTGTTTGATGTCTTTTCTGTATCTGTTTCTAAAATTCCACTTTCAACAAGATGCCACAGACCTTGAGATCTAAAAAAGGTCTTCATCTTGATGCTCCATAACTTATACAAGTCACCTTTAAAAATGGGAATCTAAGGTTATGAAATGTTTACTACTTAACTGCTACTTGATGCCATCTTGTTGCTGAAGTGACTTAGAAACCTAGGTTAATAACCTGGCTTTGATACAAAAAATATTAGCTTTAATAAGAAAGCTCTAAGAGAATGATTAGTACTACTATCGCCTGTAACCAAATTTAAAAAGAAACCAACTTCTTGCAATACAAATTAATGTAGTAGTGGAATGCAGGGATCGTTCCCACGAGGAATTTTTAACAGTAAAGGTTAATGAGTTTAAAACTAAAACAAATGGGGGGAGTTTGGTTCACATAATTTAAGAAATTAGAAATAACAAAAACTGAAATTAAACGAACATATTCAGATATGGAAATTCATTAAACAAACCTTGGTTTCGAGTTACCGATATTATCACACTAATATGGATCCTTGACATAAAATTCAGTTCATCAACAAATATTCATTGGGTGATGTTTTCTCTTAAATTTAAATGAATAGAAACATGTATTCTAAGCATTCTTATTAATCAACAACTTAGATACGATTGTAAGTTCAATTGAGTAATAGCTTTAAGAACTAAGAAACCAATGAACAAGACAACACATATATGACATGCATTTAATCAAGATGAGTTTCTTCTTAGAATTTCCCACTCTAACGTAAAGAAGGTAATCCTAATTGCCACTTATGATTAGTAAAACTGAACGTCATATTTTAATAATCTGGCTATTAAACGAATCAATTCCTAGTTGCGCACCCTAAAAATCAACCAATTCCATCATAAAAGCAATTCGGAAGGCACTCAATATTCATCAACAAAACAAACTTTATTGGAACATCTCACATATAATAGATGATAACATGATTTCCCTCAACCAAGAAAAGAGATTTAGCTACTCATAACAAAAGTGAAAATTAATAAAGAAATAGCCAAATGTAAAGTCTCCATCCCTAGTCTTTCCTAGAAAACTCCTAGAGAAATACTGCAGAAAATGAAAGACCTAACTATGTCTGTCGAAAAGCAAGAAGAAAAACTACAGAAATGTAAAAACTATCCCCTAAAAGTGGTCTGCATGAACAGTAACGCAAATTCCCTTTTATCTCCTTCGATCTCCTCCTTTTCTCCATGATCTTTTGCAGATAATCTTCCCCCAGATTCAAGTGGTCGATCCCTATCAATAAGGATGCAATCTGATTCTCAAAATGATAAAAATCTTAAGTGAATCGGATCTACATTTAAAAACAGATCTTGCAAATGTTTTTTTTCCTTGCACGTGCCCACGCTTAGTCACTGAATTTGCTGCCAATCTGGAATTTTCAGATTATCTTTGTTTCCTTTACATCTTTTTAATTCAATTTCATCTCTTAAGTGTTAAAAATCATCTGAGAACAATTAAGAAACAATTCCATCAATTTTGAATAATAACTTCAACACATTAAAGAGATTTATATACAAAATAAGCACAAAATGACAACTTAACAATGCAGTTTTTAGCATGGAGAGCACAAAAGCCCCTGGCCCCTGCGGACTAAATGGCTCTTTTATCAAAAACATGGGACATTAAAGGTAAATTTGTTAAAAATGTTGTGTAGGAAGTTTTTACCAAAGGGGTGCTCCTCAAGGAGATTAACAAGACCTTTTTATGATTAATACCGAAAATTTCAACTCCTAACTCCTTTAATGACTTCAGACCTATAGTCTTTACAAATTTTTTTTACAAAGTCATCTCAAAGATCCTTGCAACAAGATTAAAAACAATTATATCTCCGCTTATCAGCGACAATCAGGGGGCTTTCATTAACCATCGACAAATTGGCAACAATATCCTAATAGTGTAAGAACTTCTCAAGGGTTATTCAAGAGTGAACTCATCCCCAAATTGCACCATCAAAATCCACTTTTGTAAAGCCCTTGATAGTATTGGCTGGCCCTTTTTGTGGAAGATGTTGGAGGTCTACGGCCTTCCACCTATCTACATCAACTGGATCAAAGAATGTATAACAACTGCTAGCTACTCAATTTTGATAAATGTTAGTCCCTCGCCTTACTTCAAAGTTGAGAAAGGGCTAAGCCAGGGAGACCCCTCTCTCCCTACCTTTTCATCTTGTGTATGGAAATACTGAACTCCATAATCAAATTAGAAGTGAAGTCCACCCCTACTTTAAGTATCATACAAAGTGTTAAGAAAATCAGGCTTACTAATTTGTCCTTTATCGATGACCTGCTTCTTTTTTGTAGAGTTAATTTGGAGTCGATCAATAGCTATATGAAGGCCCTCTAAAAGTTTCAATCTACTTCTAGATTGCAGCTCAATCTTGACAAAATCCATTTTGTTCTCTCTAAAGGTGCCTCAACTATGGCCTCACAGATTGCTTCTCTCACAGGCATGAAGGAGAACTCACCACCTATCTTATATCTGGGTTTGCCTATCTCCACAAAAAGACTCTTTTTCATTGAATGCTCACCTTTAAAAGATAAAATTCACCGCATATTCCATTCTTAGGCGAACATATTTCTATCTTTTGCAGGGAAAATTCAACTTATTAAATCAGTGCTTAACTCTCTACACATATACTAGAGCTCTCTTATTTTTTTATCCAAAGGTGTCATTAAATCCATAGAGAGAATTTTCAAGAATTTTTGTGGAACTCTTCAAATGGAGCAAAGGGTTGTGCAAAAATTAAATGGTTTGATATCTGCTATCTTAAAGCATAAGGGGGCTTGAGCATTTCCTCTGTTAAACTCACAAATCAAACAATCATTCTGAAAAGACTTTGGTGGATTCTTGAAGACAAAAATTCGATCTGGATCAGATGGCTCCACTCCTACTTTCTTAAGGGTCGTAGCATATAAGAAGTAAGTAAGAATCCTTCGAACTCTTTCTTTCTTAATCAATTGTTGCATTTGGAAAATTTAATTAAAGATGATATTTCTTGTTCTATTGGTAATGGGAAGCTGATATCATTATGGTATGACAACTGGTCGGGTTAAGGTGCTCTCATCAATTCTCCAAACTTGGTTAGCAACTCTACCATCTTCCCTTTCCATACTAAACTTGATACCTTTATCATTGATAACAACTGGAAATTCCCTAACATTCTTCGCCACTTGCAACCCCATTACTCTCCCCATTCTCTTAAGTAAGATACCTTCTTCTGGAACAATCGATCTACTCAACATCTTTCAAATCGCATTGTGAGAGACCTCCTTCGAATGAAGAAAACGATAGTGGAATGGCATCAAATCATTTGGCATAATAGTATCCCTCCTAAAACTTCCTTTCTCTTATGGCTTGCCATACAGAATCGACTCAACACAGTTGATCGTCTTAAATTTTTAAGCATTAACACATCTTGTCCTTTTTATTCAATAGCAGGGGAATTAATAGATCATTTATTTTTCATGTGTGACGTGACCAATCGTATATGGGGAGTTATCAAAGTATACTGCACATGGCCCTCTCAAGAAATCACGCTCCCTTATTGGCTCTCATCTCAAAGAAATCTCCCCAAGCTTACCTATATAGTTACAGTGTGCATGATGGTACAATCCATATGGAAGGAGCATAATGTTAGGCACTTTAACTCTAAGCAAAAACCTATCCTAACCCTTATTTCCGACATTATGGCAAGCATTTGTAAACTTATAGGAGTGGCAGACACAACTTGAAGATCAACTCATTATACTTAGCTTTCAAGGTTCTCTAGCTTTTTATTCTGAGTAGAGTTATATGTTTAAGTTTTCTCATATAGAAGGGTTATCCCCTATAAATGTTGTGTTTTGTAGTCCCGTTCTTTATTAATGAATTTCTCCTTTATTTCTTCAAAAAAAACTTTATACTATTGACAATCTTCAAAAGCTAGTTATAGACCGATTTTTCCATGAAGAGATCCAAAATGCAATGGATCTTATTTACAAGTACTATTCTTTGCCCTTTTTATTATTTCTCTTCTCTGCTTCTTTTCCTCCATTAAATTAACCGGCCATTTTTGTTTGGTCTTAAAGATGTTGGATGCAGGGCAGTAAAGAGATATTATCAAACATTAATTGTCTTGCCATAGGATTTAGGCTGCTTGGGATGAATGGTTACGATGTCTCTTCAGGTATCTCGGAACATTACCGCGATTTGTCGTAATTACTAGCTATCTGCGAGGTTTAGCTTGTAATCACCTTACTTATATTGCAACATACGCATTAGAACAATTCCAGGAAGAGAAACGTTTCTTCAGCACAGTGAGTCTCCAATTTGAGAATGCAGACATAGTCCTGGAAAAAAAATTTGAAAAGGGAAAATAATTATATTAATAAAATGAAGTTTGACGAGGAGCTTTAGATTAGAAAATCTATTTATTTATTTATTTATTTATTGTGTTTTACTTTTATTAGGACTACAAGAACTTTTTATCCTTGTTATTAGGTTCTAGGTCATTATAACTCATATAAATACTTCTTTATTGTATTGCGGAAGGACCTTTTGCCTATTTTCAATCAAAATACTCTATTTCTCTTAAGGTTTTCGTCTACCTTTTGAGTTCTTTGTAGATCTTAGATTAAATATGCATTTTCTGTACTCTTGGATAAGAGTACTGTGTTTTCACACCGTGTCAGGTGGTATGAGAGTCTTGAAAATCCAAGGTTTGTTCGTCTAAAAATGACCAACACCAACAACGACGTTCGTGGGTTACTCAAAGTTTAGGAGTCAATTCGCAATACGGAACGACAGTTGGCGTTGATTCATGACCAGTTGCAAGAGTTGTTGTGAGGAGATAACACAAGAAGAATTGAGGAACCAATTGTTAGGGAAGGTGACCCTGTGAGGCATCCTCAAATTCAAAATCTCATGTCATGGAATCATAAAAATAGTTCCAGTGATGAGGAAGAAGTCATCCAGCCAAGACGAAGAGGAGACTATGAATATAAACTTAAGGTAGATATCCCATCTTTTAGCGGAGATCTAGATATTGAATGCTTTTTTGATTGCTTAGCGGAGGTAGAGAGATTCTTCGATTATACAAAGATTTTAGAGGATAGGAAAGTGAAGTTGGTGGCCTACCGTCTAAAGGGGGAGCTTCCGTATAGTGGGAGCAGTTGCAGGAGTCAAGAAGGAGAGAAGGTGGAATTTGATTTCTTCGTGGAGGAGGATGAAGCAGTTGCTTAGAGGGAGATTCTTACCACTAGATTATGAGCATTATATTTTTAACATGTATCAGTAGTGTCGTCAAGGCAGTCGTAGCGTCCATAAATACACAGCAAAGTTTTTAAGGTTGGCAGCCCGCAACTAGTTGTCTGAATCTCAATCTCAACAAGCCTCACGCTACTTAAGAGGGTTGAGATTGAATATAAAGGAGAAGATAGGAATCTAAATGATGCTTACAGTGCAAGATGCGAGAAATTTAGCTATGAAAGCTGAATCTATACTGAATGAGAAGCAATGGGAGTTTAAGCGCTATACAGGTGAGAAGAGTCTAGGTAATAAAGGAAAGGAGGTGGTTATTGCAACCCCTACGAGGAGTAGTGTTGGTAAGGGAAACACTAATAGCGGAAGCTCAAACAAAGTAGCTCCAATAACTTCCAAACATGTCAATCCGTATACTAAACTAGCTCCATCAAAGTTTTACAGGTGCGGTGAGCTAAGACACAAATCTAATGAGTGTCTAAAAAGGAGAGCAGTAAACATGGTGGAACAAGAAGAAGAAGAAGACGAAGAGGAAGTGTGCGGGCCCGAAGGTGATGGTTGGGAACAACAAGGAGAAGAGGATGAGGAGACGTATGTGTATGTCGTCAGAAGACTGATGATATCCCGCAAGGAGTATAGTGATTTGCAAAGATATAAGCTCTTTCGTACGAGGTGCTTGGTGCTAGGGAATTTGTGTGAGTTGATCATTGATTGAGGGAGTCAGGAAAATATTATAAGTGCAGCTACTAGGAAGAAGTTAAAGTTGACTACCGAGCCCCATCCAGATCCTTATAGCGTTGGGTGGATCAAGGAGGTTGGACAGATTATGGTTAAAGAACGGTGTAAAATGACTTTCTCTATTGGAAAGTACCAGGATGAGCACTACTATGACGTAGTGGAGATGGATGCATGTCAAATCCTGTTAGGAAGACCATGGCAGTTAGATGTATATGCGACGCATTCATGAAGGAAAAATACATACCATTTTGTAAAAGATGGTGTAAAGTATACTTTAGTACCAATCAATGGTGTGAAGTCTCAAGGAAAGATCCATAAGCCATTGTTACAGGTAGAAAATAATCGAGGCAAATTTACCAATAAAGGAAACAAAAGAGGTGCATCTGTTAATGGTTAAAGGGGAAGAGCTAGTAGAAAGCAAGCCCGAGCTTATGGTACCTTAAGAAGTGCAATCTATATTGGAGGAGTTTGCAGATGTGACTCCAAGGGACCTACCAGAGGGATTACCGCCTATGCGCGATATCCAGCACCATATTGACTTGGTTCCAGGAGCCAGCTTGCCTAATCTGCCTCATTATAAGATGAGCCCAAAAGAGAATGAGATTCTAAGGGAGAAAGTAGAGGAGTTGATAAGTAAAGGCCGTATTCGGGAGAGTATGAGTCCATGTGCAGTGTTAGAATTACTTACACCAAAGAAGGATGGGAGTTGGAGAATGTGCATTGATAGTAGAGTGATTAACAAAATCACTATTAGCTATAAATTTCCCATTCTGAGACTTAATGATATGTTGGATTCGCTGAGTGGAGCCATTATTTTCTCAAAAATTGATCTTCAAAGTGAATACCATCAAATAAGAATAAGGCATGGAGATGAGTGGAAGACAACCTTCAAGACAAGGGATGGCTTATATGAGTGGTTGGTCATGCCTTTCGGATTATCCAATGCACCTAACACTTTTATACGTCTTATGAACTAGGTGTTGCAACCTTTCATCGGTAAGTTTGTGGTTGTTTATTTTGAATGCTATTCTTATCTATAGTAGATATATTGAAGAGCATGTAGGACATTTAAGACATGTATTTGAGGCCTTAAGAGAAAAACAATTATATGCCAACTTTAAGAAATGCCTATTTCTGTTGGCGAATTTCCTATTCTTCAGATATGTTGTGGGAAAAGATGTCATTCGAGTGGATGAATATAAGGTAAAGGCCATTAGAAATTGGCCTACACCGAGAGCCATTGGAGATGTGAGGAGTTTTCATAGTTTGGCGACATTCTATAGGAGGTTTATTAAGAATTTCATCAACATTGTAGCTCCTATTACGGACTGTCTGAAGAAAGGGAAATTTAGATGGGAAGAAGAGTAAGAACAAAGCTTCGCCCTTATCAAGGAGAAACTGTGTACAACACCGGTCCTAGCCTTACCAGTCTTTGAAAAGTTATTTGAAGTGGAGTGTGATGTGAGTGGGATAAGTATCATGGCAATATTATCCCAAGAGAAAAGGCCTGTGACATACTTCAATGAGAAATTAAGTGAGGCAAGGCAAAAATGGGCTACCTATGATAAGGAGTTCTACGTTATTGTGAGGGCTTTTAAGACATGGGAGCACTACTTAATTGAAAATGAGTTTATTCTTTGTACCGATCACCAAACATTGAAGTATTTGGGAAGTCAGAAGCAGTTGAGGACCAAGATGTATGCTAGATGGTCAGCTTATATTGACAAGTTCCCCTATAAACTTGTCCATAAAGTTGGGAGAAACAATGTAGTGGCAGACGCTTTGAGTCAACGAGTAGCTTTTTCAGAATGCTAATAGTTGAGATTGAAGGTTTCAAATACTTGAAAGACTTATATGTTGACGATGAAGACTTCAAAGGAATATGGCAAACTTGTCAAGGAGGGAAGTTGTATAAAGATTACCACATTCATAATGGGTTCCTTATGAAAGGTAACCAACTATGCCTCCCGCGGACATCAATAAGGGAGAAGGTAATTAGAGACTTACTAGTTGGACACATGGGTAGAGACAAGACACTTGAGGAGCTACGTAAAAGGTATTTTTGGCCTAAATTAAGGAGTGACGTTGTTTCTATTATTTCTAGGTTCTAGATTTGCCAAACTTATAAAGGTCATGCATCAAACACCAGTTTATACATGTCATTACCTGTGCCTGACAATATTTGGGAAGACCTTTCCATGGACTTTGTACTGGGTTTACCAAGAACGCAAAGGGGCATGGATTCAGTTTTCATGGTGGTCAACAGATTCTCTAAGATATCGCACTTTTTACCATGTAAGAAGATAGCAGATGCGATAGCCATTGCTAAATTGTTCTTCCAAGAGGTGGTGAGGCTCCGTGGGGTTCCAAAATCAATTACCTCTAATAGAGACACTAAGTTTCTAAGTCATTTCTGGAGAACTTGTTGGGGTATGTTTGATTCATCCTTGAAGTATAGTAGCACAGCTCACCCACAGACTGATGGATAGAATAAAGTGGTGATTAGGACTCTGGGTAATTTAGTGTGATGTATTTGTCGTGATAAGCCAAAGAATTGGGATTTTCTTATCGCACAAGCTGAGTTTGCCTACAATAAGGCTATCTATAACTCTATTGGTCAATCTCTATTCTCCATAGTTTACACTAAGGTATCAAATCATGCACTAGACCTTATTCAATTACCTAAAAATGTTAACATCTATGCGAGTGCAACCAAGTTTGCTAAAGAAACCCAAGAAATACAAGTCGAGGTGAAGGAACGACTTGAAAAAGCTAATGCGAAGTATAAGGCCAATATGGACCCACATAAGAAGAATTAAATGTTTGAGGTGGGAGATGAAGTTATGGTGTTTATGAACAAGAAGCGGATTACTAAACATCATTATAAGTTGAAGGCCAAGAAGTATGTTCCATTCAAGATCGTGAAGAAAATTAATGACAATGCATATGTCATTCAGTTACCTTCGTGGATGGGTAATATCAACCTAACCTTTAATGTTACAGATATTTACCCCTACTTATCGGAGTGCAAGTTAGGTTATCCAGAGCATAACTCGAGGTCGAGTTTTTTACAAGTGGAGGGGATTGACGCGGAGCTTTAGATTAGAAAATTTATTTATTTAATTATTTATTGTGTTTTTACTTTTATTAGGACTACAAGACATTTTTATCCTTGTTATTAGGTTCTAGGTCATTATAACTCATATAAATACTTCTTGATTGCATTGCGGAAGGATCTTTTGCCTATTTTCAATCAAAATACTATATTTCTCTTAAGGTTTTCGTTTACCTTTTGAGTTCTTTGTAGATCTTGGATTAGATCTGCATTTTCTGTACTCTTGAATTAGAGTACTGCGTTTCCACGCTACGTCAAAGTTACAAACAAAAATGATCCAGGGTATATCCGTTAGATTTCAAACAACAAAATGACTACCAGTTAAGGAATAACAAGGTTGGGGACATTGGGTGAAGGGTCAAAGCGTTGAGGGTAATGTTCGATGGTGCGAGATTGTTGAGGATTAGGAGCTCCCGGATCCCATTAATGACTTCCCTTATTAGTGTTTCCACGGTTTTGGTTTTGGCCTCCAGTCGTCTTGAGCTCCTTTCCTTCCAAATGGCCTAAGCCGTTAGACCCATGGCTAGGATGAAGAGCCCACGGTCATTATTCGAGATGGAGGAGTGATTTATTAGCCAGTGAGTGAGGTTTGGTAGCAAGTTCTCAGACTTATTCCAATCGCATACACTCTTTACGTGGTCCCAAATGATGGTAGCAGTGGAGCAAAAGAAGAAAAGATGGTCCCAGTATTCTGCATGCATTGAACAGCGTGGGCAAACCCGATTGATGGCTAAGCATGAGAGCCGATCAGCCGTGCTCAGTTTGTTCTTCATGATTAGCCAAAGAAGGAAGGAAACCTTGGGTGGAGAGATTTATACTAAACTATGGTGTTCTAGGGGACTTTAGGATTCCTTGATTTAAGGAGGTCAGTGATGTGTTTACTTGACAGCTGGTGAATAGGTTGGTCCTTCCAGAGAAAGATCTGAGTTGTCAGAATTGGGAGGGTAGAGTGGTTGCAGATATCAAAGAGCTTCAGGATGTTGACAGGTGTTCCCCCTGATGAAGAAGCTAAGCTTGGTGGAGATGGGGAAAGGTAGGAGATTGGGGAAGGTATCTTGAAGGTGGAAGAGGGAGCCTTGACCAGACCAATTGTCAAACCAAAATGAGGCTTTTTCCCCATTTATAACTATGCAACATACATCACTCTAGACAGAATTTTTTAGAAGTATCAGTTGATTTAGGAAATAGGAATGAGAAGGATTGCTAGTGATTTCCCTAATACACCTTCCCTTGAGAAAGTATGAATGGAGCCATCAAATCTATACCGATTGTTTATCCTGTAATATCCACCATAAGCTCTTAAGAATAAGAGCTTGATTGGTAAGTTTCAATGGAGAGATATTTAATCCCCCTTCAGCTTTAGGAACACATAACTCAACCAACATTTTGTCATTCCTATAAGCAATTGAAAATGTTATTAGAACATCACGTAACAATTTTAACAACAACAATGAAATTTATTATCCTCCTCCTCCTTGTGTCTTGAAGTTGAATGAAGAGTTTCTTAACATTCTAATGAGTTCTTAATTTTTTAAAATAATTTCAAGTTCGATATAAATTTTAATTAGATTAAATTTATCTAAATAAAAACTAAAATTTAATTAAATTTGAGTTGTCGAAATCAAGACAGTAAAACAATTATAAAACTAGCATATACTAAATTACAATGAATTTCAAATGGGCCTACGGGCCCACACGAGAAAGAAAGTTAGACCATATACAAGTCTAAGTAAGGTTCCATCCTAAAATCAATTGGTGATAGATGGAGTAGCCTACTAGCCTTATATGGTAGTCTTCTTTCCTCTTTTTCTCTAATGTGGGACAAACTCCTACTTTATATTTCAACATACCCCCTCACATGTAGGTTAATTTAAAGCCTAACACGTGACATAATCTATCATTTCGAGGTGTTAACGACTAACATAAGAGCAACCTGCTTGTATTTAGGATGGAACCTTACTTAAATTTGTATGTAGTTTAACTTTCCTTCTTGTATGAGCCCGTAGGCTCGTTATAAATTCTAACATTCTCTTCTTCACACTCATGATGGAATTTGTGTGTAGATCTGTAAGTACAATTCGAAACCTTGGAATAGCTACGAACTCATCCCACATGCCCTTTAATTTTGTATAATAAGTCATCACTGTCTTGTCTCATCGTCGAAACGAAGCAATTTCTACTTTCAACACATGAACCCGTGGAGCATTCCCGATCGAAATACGATTTCGTAAATCGTCCCATGCTGCCTTGATGGTTTCCTTGTAGGCAGCACTAGGCTGGATGGGTTTGTCAATCGAGTTTAAAATCTATGCAAATTAGTGAAGAGTTGTAGGCTTCCCAACAAGTCACTTCAGGAGAATCAATCTCCAAACTATTATTGGTGAAACACTATTTATTTTTAACCTTGAGGGCGTTCATATTATGTAAAACATTACCTCCTAATTATAACTCCTATTTACATTTGTATTTCCAAGATAGTGTTTTGTAATTTAATATAATGATGTAACTAAATGATATAAAGCAACCATTCATTGATCGGTCTGATGGAGATACTTATTGAGTAATCGATTGGTTTGTTTATAAGTAGTAATTAAGATACTTGAAATTATCATAATAAATAGCCTTTTTGGATATTTTGTGTTTATTTATTATAGTATTTTAAAAATTAGATCAAAAATTAAATTAATTAAATAAGAGGTTTAAGATTTAAAAGTTGAACGTATTAAACCGTCGTAAAATTGATATATAGTAAAAATTGAATAAAATTAAAAATTTGAAATATAATTAAAAAAGAGACTATTTTTATCTATTAAATAAAAAGAATGTGATGTAATTTGTTAATAGACAAAAGTTTTAAATTGAATAGATTTGATTACGTTTAAATTAAAAGATCGGGTTCACGGGTATAAAATTAATTTAATTAATTCTTAAATAATGATATTAAGATAAGTCTATATATATCTTACTAATTATCCGAGTAGAACTAGTACCACACAACCTAAGTCTAAAATAAAAACAAATAAACAACAGACACTATCAGTCCTTGGTTTAAGTGAACTGGACAAGATATGAGGACTTAAATGATTCAATATAGGCAGCTATTGACTATAAACATCTTTTGTTTTTTCTACTTCATTAAGTGTGATGGAGACTTCTTTTGATCGATTTCTCTAATTTAAAAAAACAGCACCACATTGGAACAAGGTTTAACAAGGTTTATATACAAAACATTTAGGAAATAATCTAGCTATTAACTATAGGAAATCTCTCAATCATAGGAGAGATTGTAGAAGCAATCATAGGAGAGATTGTAGGAGCAATCAATGCTAATATCTCTAGTCAATACTCCCCCTCAAGTTGGTGCATAGATATCACACATGCCCAACTTGCAAACAAGGTTATGAAACTGTTTGTTGTGGAGTCCTTTGGTGAAGACATCTGCCAATTGTACCCATAGAAGGGTGACACATGGACCAATAGAATAGTGATATATGGACCAATAGAAGGATAACATATGTACCAATAGAAAGGTGACACATGGACCAATGGAATGGTAACACATAGATTAGTTTGACCTTCATGAATTTTCCAGAGAAAATAGATGAAAAAGGCAATAGAAGTTTTCAAATCTCAATCTTAATATTACCTTACATTATATTCATGTGAGCAGCAAATTCATGAAATAAAGCAAAACCAAAAGTTGTTTTAAGCTCTTCTCTACCTTGTGTTTCCCTTTTTCTTAATAATTACTGCTATGGCATGCGGGAAGTATTAATTTCAGGTGCCGTAGGCAGCAAAGGCAAGACTGCCATTTCCTCAGATGCTGTCCCTGCTCTAAAAGCGGCGGTAGCAGCTGGACTTGGGCCTGATTCTGGACCATCTATGGCGGGTTTTATTACTGTGATGAATAGGACATTGTAGAAAATGGTGAATAGGAAGAGAGCGATAGTCCAATTTAGCAGGGAAGAGTCTGGACCTCGGGCTACTGCTTCTTCTTCAGTTGATTCATCTCTTGTAAGTTTAATATCTGAAGCTACAAATTTAAATTGAATAAAACATTTTACTTGAGGCCAACATTCATTAAAGATCGGGAATTGCCACCTAATGCATGTAAACTGTAGCTAGAGTTCAGCTCAAAATGAAGGATATATGATTATCAAACCATCTCAGTCATCAAGTTGCAGATTAATTGTCAATGAAAGAGTTTTTCAGAATCAAATGCACATCGTCTTGGAGCATTAAATTAGGCATAGAGATGGGTAGATAAATCTGTGAAATTCTACCAATGTTCTTAGGAACCAAAGCCAAACTCTTGGTCCTATATGAGAAAATGAACGGCAACATTGTTTGATGATGATAAAACATGAATCTCGTGTTAGTTATCGGTAACACCCTCAACAACAGAAATTAACTCATCTGAGACCTACCCAGATAGTACAAATAGAGAGAAAGAGAGTACCTTTTATCTTGGGAGTGCTAACTTGCTTATTAGAGAGGTTTTGTATCTGTTGGTCAAGTTCTTTAAGGGCCTCTTTGGCCTGATCTGGGTCTACCTCATACTCGTGTGAGCCTGTCTCCATTGCATGAACAATACAGGGAGAAAATGAAGAAGATTCCTTAGTGTTGGTTTTCCTAGAAACACGGCCATCCACATGACAAGCTAGCCCAGGAGAAACAGACGAAGATGGGTGCAACTTGGTGGAGATAATGAATGAGATATTTGGCAGTGACAACGTTTGGTTATTGTAGAGTGACAGGCAACGAAGAGAAAGCATTTGAAAATGGAGGAGAGGGACATGAAACTACATCCACTTTTTGCTTATCAACAACAACCAATTTCTGTTTGTTTGGTGGCTGGAACGAAAGTCAGTAAACTAGTTTTGGATATTCATACGTCTTTCTTTCTTCTAAACCTCTAAAGAATCTGTGGATACACAACACTTGGATGTCATATCATCTCTATCTGTCCAATCCAATGTTGTTATATACAAATTACAAACAAATAACTAAAGCATAATTAATTATTGAAATTACTTCTGTTTAAAAAAATTCGCACTTTTACTCAGTGATATCAATACCATACGGTTACTTGATTTGTTTTTTGAATGGTATTACACTGGTACAAAGTAATATTGAATACCGTTTCTCAAATTTTTTAAATTTATAAAATAGTATTTAAATGTTTAAAATTATAAAATAGTCTATTAGTATATTTTACTATATACTTTATAATTTTATATCAATCATCTCTAAAATTTATAATAATAAAAATTTAAAATAACAATAATTTATTTATTTTTATTAACATTAATTTTCAAATATTTAACATATAAATAATTGTCACAATTAATATAAAAAAATCATTTAATCATCATATAAACATAAAATTAAGAACAATATAAAATATTTAAAATATTACAATTTCATCATGTAATAAATAATAATTACGTCAAAATATCAAATAAAAAAATAATAAATATCCTTAACTTTAACTACTACAATTTACAACAAGAGTTTGTAATGAGAAAACAACCAACTAAAAGTAAAACCTGAAACAAAAATAATTACAATTATATTGTATATATAGAATTTAACATATACATCAAATATAAATAAAATTAAAAGAAGAGGAGAAATAAAATCTTAGAACTTCATTCAATTGGATACGGGATACCCGCTATAATTGCATTGACCTCAATTCTCATTTGATACAAAATCCTCATTATTGAGAGGAGTCACATCACCACCATCATTCAAATTCATTGATCAAATGATATGTCATTACTTTCTCATCTAAGATTATCTTCCAAGTCACTCTAATTTATCAAACCCGGTTCCTCAGAAACTCAATCTTCCAAAAGATTGATATTATCAATGCAAATTAGATGTAATTGTTCTATTAAGTGTCCTAGTAAACAATAAAATTAAATTATTAAAATTATAAGAAATTATATCTAACTTAATAATGATAATAACATATCTTTTTCAAAGTTTTAAATTGTATTGAACGAAAATCAAGTCATTCAATCTTTTGTTAACCAAACTCACACATTGACTTATAATCGAATTGCAAATTTTTGCAATTCTGGAATATCACTTCCAAATTGGTTCTACCAATAAATTATAAATCTTAAAGATAACAAAAGTAGCGTTATAAATAAAATAAAGTGATAATTAATTTTCAACAAATAAAAAAAGTGAAAAAATATATACCTGTATTAAGTTTTGTTCTTTGTTAAATAGCAATTGGCAACTCAAAATCTCAAAAGACTCCTTATAAATCTCCATTTGTGAGCTTAGGAGATCTTGCATCATCTAATGGACAACAATTGTTGTAATAGTTAGTAGCATTCTCCTATTAACTTCAGCTTTCTTTGAAGAAGCTGGTCTGAAATAGACACTAGGATTCAAAAATTCCCTAGCTGTAAACAACAGGGAGTAAAGTTGTCTTTCTCATCTCTTATTGATGACTGAAAGGTAAGGTGTGTACAAAGTAGACTTATTTTTCATATTGGCCTAAATTGCTTCCTTTGCTCTCTCCATGGTATCATAAAAAAACTCATTTTGCCTTTTCATCACTATCACCCAAATGAAACACCCTCACTAGAAGCTTACAAACTTGGATGACAAATTGACATTGGGACCAAATTTTAGTATCTTCAAGTATAATTCTGGAAACATCCAATCCAACATTAGACCTAGCATGCTAAGATGTAACTCACTTATTACTTATAAAAATTTGTGTTAATTCTTTCTTTATCATAATAAAACACTAAAGTGATAAGAAATTTGTCACAAATCTTGTAACAGCAGGACAACAAAAATTCCTATCATTGTTAAAATCCTTTCTCATTAAATTCAAGATCCATCACGATTATAACTTGGTCACCTTTTTTGATTTCTGCATAGTCTCATCAATAATAGAAAAATACCTAGTATCTCCTATGTTGGACCCCGTCTCCGAGGCCCAACATTCGGACCCATACAGCATAGAAGGCCCAACCGAATACATAATGACCACAATCAGGAGAGAAAATTTCAGTTAGAAGATTTGGGTTGGCATTTTAATAATAAAAAAAAATCCCTCGTTTTATAACGATTCCAACGAAATTGAAATCACTCAATTTGGACTTGAAACGAAAAAGTTATGATTAAAATACTACCTTAAAGAAAACCTGCAAAACTGGCCCTCTACAAACTTCAAGACAAAATTTGAAAATCTAGGGGGCTGAATCGCCACTCAGGTTCTTCATAGAAAATTGTAGCATTTTAACTCTAATTTAATGTAAAACAAGATTCGCCGCAATCGGAGCTCCGTAGCTCCGGATATTGCAAAATTAATAAAGTATACTCAGACCGATCTCTACACTTTGTTTTAAACCATGTTTTGGAAATAAAATAAATACTGGTGAATCAGGTGTAGGAAGATAGGAAATTTTCTTAGAAGACCGACGGTTCGAAAATGGGGTCAATCGGAGGTCTACACAAAACGTTAGAGCCAAAAGAGTGAAGAGGGGTCGGGTCGGCCAAAAACCCACAGAAGCCGACCTGCCCGAGCTCGCCCAGCGCTCGGGCGAGATCGCTCGGCAATGGCCGA